>ONZH01000640.1:0-21755 GCA_900303285.1 Rhinella marina | reverse complement strand
CCACATTTGTTGAGAAGCATGCCTCTTGGCTCCTGATCTGACTGCAGGCGATTGTCGGGAAGAGTTCCTCCTGGCAATCTTCTGCTCGTAGGCGGAGGAGATTGCTGCTATCACATATAGCAATCTTCTCCACAGTATGGTAATGAACTATCATTAATTCTATCGCTTTTCCCCATACTGAATCATTGTTTGTTGGCAGCAGATGGTGATTCTACTCCACGATCTGCCGCCGGCAAACGATGATCTTTAAACCTGTTGAAAGATTCCAAATACCTGATGAACAAGCATTTATGGCGGCAATGTTACTTCCAGATCATCGCTAACGAGCGTTACTACGAATGCTTGTTAGCGATGATCTGGCAGACAATCTGTCTAATACACCCTTAACTCACTGTCTACGCAACTACTATACTGCAATGGGCATGAGAGGCCAATTATTGAACTGCTTCTCCTGTGTTCTCAAGATAGAATCAGGACATTTTCCGGCACCTGCCATTAGGGGAAGCTCATAGATTGCATTGAGAATCTGCAGCTTCCATTGACTGCAATGGTAACCATATGCATTTCAATTCACTGAGCACCCCCTAGTGGTGGCTGCAGGCAGCTAGTTTTGTAACATATTAGGTGAGGTGGAGCAGAGACTTTAGACCAGTATGGGGGTAGATTTATTAATGTATTTACACCAGTTGTCTGGTGTAAATGCATTGATAAATATGATGTTCAGAATGAGTGCCATATTTATGAAGCACGTATTCCACTTTTTCCAACATAGAAGTCAGATAAAGTGGGTAAGATCAATCACAATTTATAAAAAAATCCAATTAATTAAATAATTACATTTTTAATTTAATCAAAACGTTTTTTGTTGTTTTTTTTTAATCTCATTGGAGGAATTCCATAAAAAGTCTTACTATGGGACCCTATGAGATCTGTGTATGCCGCTGGTGTAATTTATCATGATGGGAATTTTTGTGCTCTTTGTGGTCACTTTCCTCTACGGCCAGTAGGTGGGGGTGAAGCATTGTTTGCCACACAAATGTTTGGCGCACAGTGTAGCATCTTAGGGCTACACCCCCTTTCCCTGTAAGGCTAGTTTCACACCAGCGTTTTTGCTGGAACTGGCAAGGTTCAGCAAAAAATGCTTCCGTTACTGATTAATACAACCATCTGCATCCGTTCTGAATGGATCCGGTTGTATTATCTTTAACATACCCAAGACGGATCCATCATGAAACTCCATTGAAAATCAACGGGGGATGGTTTCCGTTTTCTATTGTGTCAGAGAAAGTGGATCCGTCCCCATTGACTTGCATTGTAGTCATGCTGGATCCATTTTGCTCAGCATCCCATGATGGAGAGAAAACCGCAGCTCACTGCGGTTTGCTCTCCGGTGTGGGAACGCAACCAAGCGGAAATGGAATTAATTTTGGAGCATTCCGTTCTGTTCAGTTCAGTTTTGTCCCCATTGACAATGAATGGTGACAAAACAGAAGCGTTTTTTTTCCCGGTATTGAGACCCTATGACGGATGTGCGAAAGTACCTATGCTAGTGTGAAAGTAGCTAAACCACGTCTCTTTCCAGCAAGGCCACATCCCCTTGTCAAGAAAGGTGGCAAAAAGTGTCTAGACACTTAAGATTTGGTGTGTATGTTAATGTGCCCCATTGTTTTCCTCTTTAAAACTATACTTATTACATCCATCTGCTTCCAGCTTTTGAGAAGCGCGTCTGTGGCCTGAACAAGCATGAAACAAGGGTCCTGTGTGCCTGCTGACATTCTGCAGAACACATTGATGATTAAATCTGCAAGAAGGCACAGAGATAAGCGAACATATTAACTTGAATCAGGGAAGGTCATTCATATAATTCATGCCTGTTCAGCATCCCCTTTCATCTTTAGAAAAGTATTATTTGCCTCTGCAATTCATCTCACTTTAATTTGGTTGTAATTATATCATTATATGTTGTCTTTCTGTGTTGATCCTGCCTCGGATTATGACAGAAGATAATTAAAAAAAGAAAAAAGGAAACAAAAAGTGCCTGTGTAGGTAATGCCTGAGGCTTTTTATGTCTATTATGTCACAATCATTGGATGGTCTGATACACAACTTTACATGTTTCCACTGTGTTTTACATGAACTGGTTGTGCACCTTATAGTCTAATTTCATACGTGCTGTGTACTGCTCAGGTAAGCACTGAGGCAGATTGGGGCAGATTTACTAATAGTGTCGTACTTTGCACTTAGAATACAAGTCGCAGTCTATTACTATTAGACAAATTTACTATTCTGGACCTTTGTAAATTTGGAGTATCGTAACTCCTTGCTCCAGATTTACACTAGAATTCTGTTTGTGCAACAAAAATTTGTCCATGCGCCAGAATTTGGTCTGTTTCACCACAAATTTGGTCCATGCACCAACTGTGTAGTTTAATTTTACGCCACCTATAAGTTGACGTAGTTTCATTCCAAAAATGTTGGCACCAGGGCTGCATTTAGGCCACACCTTTTCCTGTAAAGCTACGCCCCTTTTTTTGTGAAGCCACACCCATTGTCTGGTGAGGTGTATGTTGGCGCACGGAGCTACATTTAGGTCATGTCCTTTCAGATGAGGTGTTAAAAGCTTAAAAGAGACTGTAAAACAGCTCGTGAATGTGATCCAAGCATGCATCCAAAGAACTGGATCAATTTCAATAGTAAATCTGCCCCATTGTGTCCATCAGCACCATCTCACTCAAGCCTCATTCACACGTCAGTGTTCGGTCAGTGATTTCCATCAGTGATTATGAGCCAGGATTGGCGCCTCCACAGACAGAAGGTATAAGGGAAAGATCTGCACCTCTTCTCTCTTTAGAGTCGCACCTGGTTTTGGCTCAAATCATTGATGGAAATAACTGACCGAACACTGATGTGTGAACTCGCCATTATGTCCAGAGATAAAAAAAATGCAAATTAGACAAAACTAAACAGACATATTTGCTATATGCTCTATAATTGCAAATTTGGCAACATTTAAGTGACATCTAAAGCTTTAGACCACATTTATTGGACAGTGTGATTAGTTAGTTATTGCCATTGTTTAAATTTACATCTCCAATGTGCAATTGCTCTTCTTCTGTGTCACCAGATGACATTTCTGGCATGTTAATATTTAGCATAGGAACATATTACAGAATCATCAGCAAAATCAATATCTACATTATTATTGGGTTGAATAATGCATGGATATAAATAATATATGTATGGATATTCATTCCTCCGGATGGAAGAAGGTGGGTGTCATGGTGGCACAGGAGCAGAGGCAGGCTTCAAATCTGAAATGTACTAATATACAAGTCAATTGTTAGGAGGAGGAGTTCATGGAGCGGCTCATGAATATGTCAGACTCTCCTCCACAGAAGACTCCTCTCTTCAAATTTACATACAGCATGAAAAAATAAAGACTGCTGAGGTACATGGGGTCATACTACATCATAATAGGCTTTTAAGGTACAAGATATTTGATACAA
Source organism: Rhinella marina (assembly GCA_900303285.1). Lineage (NCBI taxonomy): Eukaryota > Metazoa > Chordata > Amphibia > Anura > Bufonidae > Rhinella > Rhinella marina. Next base: position 18,249 of record ONZH01000640.1, on the reverse strand, counting down.
TGCGGGAGAGTATACTTTGTAAGAGGGTCAAATGCTGGTCATCAGTGTTGAACGAATCGAAGCATCCTAAATAGAATCCTGTCCGAAGTTTAGGAAAAATTTGATTTGCCATGAATCCAAATTGCCTCGCGCTTTGTGGAAACAAATCAATTTTTCCTAAAATGGTGGCTGAAAAATAAATAAAAAAATTCTCACTTCATCCACTTGATTGCGGAGAAGCCATCTGCTCCTTTCGTGATTGAAGAAAAACCCGCCAAAGGACCTGTGGCAAGTGGGAAGACATCACCATGTAATGTGGTGATGTCATCGCTGATGACATCACTGTGCGCAGCCAGCATGATCACGTGGGTGACGTCTTCACGGTCACCGCAGGTCCTTTGGCAGATTTTATTCAAGTCTGGAGCGGATGGCCTTTCCGCAATCAGGTGGATGAGTTCCGTACCAGTTCAGTTCTACTGCAATGTGGAAGCATTTATGAACCATAGTAATTCAGCCATGAAGTGACAGACCATGCAAAGTCACAGAGTCACAGAGGCACATAAGTCACCAAAACTCCTCTGGCACATTAGCACAAAAACTGTGCACTAGGAGCCTTGTGGCATGGGTTTCCATGGCCAAACAACTGCATGCAAGCCTTACATCTCCAAGCACAATGGTAAGCATCAGAGTGGTGCAAAGCACATCAACACTGGACACTGGAGCAGTGGAAATGTGTCTGTGAAGTGATCAATCACGCTTCTCTAACTGGCAATCTAATGGACGAATCTGGGTTTGGTAAATTCTGGGGGAACGTTACCTGCCTGACTGCATTGGGATAACTATAAAACTTGGTGAAGGAGGGATAATACAGTGTGGTTGTCTTTCAGAGGTTGGCCTAGTCCTCTTAGTTCTAGTGAAGGGTAATTTTAATTCTTCAGGCATAGCCAGACATTTTGGACAATTGTATGCTTTCAGTTTAGTGGGAAAGGTCCTTTCTGTTCCACCATAACTGTGCCCCAATGAGGTCCATAGCGTCATGGTGTGGAAGAACTTGACTAGCCCTGACCTCAACCAAAACGAATACCTTAAGGATGAACTAGAACTAGATTGTGAGCCAGGCCCTCTTGTCCAACATTAGTGTCTTACATAATAAATGCTCTTCTGGATGAATGAGCAAAAATGACCACAGACATCTTGTAGAAAATAGGATGTCATTAACGCTCCTGTAGGTGCAAATGTGTAAGTGTTGCAATGCTTTTGTCCATATAGTTTAGGTCTGTTTGTGTGTTTGCTGGTTATGCTGGTAGATATGATTCCAAGTGTTCTCATAAAAATGCTCCTTTGATATAGTTTAGTCATTTCTTGAATCAGTCCATGGAAGTCTCCGTGACATCTCTTTCTGGCAAGATGATAATGAAGCAATCTCTAAGGACAAATAGTATTTCTAAGGAACTCTTCTCTCTATGGATTTCTTGGTTGCCTTGTTAGCCAACTGAAATGTCTCTAGGGTGGCACAGTGCAAAAAGAAGAACGTTGCATGACAAGCGTCTTCCACGGATCGATGAAATATAGTATATTTTCAGAGGTATTATTTTTCTAAACAAATGACAGCTGGCAGATAGTTTTTGCTTTTTGTTTATCCAGTTCATTTGGGGTAAGCTGTACACTGCTCTTGCTGATTAAATTTAATTTTTTTTAATAATACATCTCATGAATTAAAAAAAGAAGAAATTCTTGAGTAATATACACCATTATTATAGCTATGTCACTGCCAAAAACTCTTTACAGTGCTTTTTTTTTTTTTTTTTTACTCGCATATCTGGAGAACTTTCCCTCCCTTCCCTCAGGATTTATCACAGTGACTGATGCTGGCTGATAAATCTCTCGTACCTTTAGATTGTCTAGTCCAACTTTACACTTTTTTTGGGGAGAGTTATCAAAACTGTTGTAAAGGAGAACTGGTTTAGTTGCCTATAGCAACCAATCGGCTTCCACCTTTAAATTTTCAGTGCTCCTTATTAAAATTAAAGCTTTTTGATGGAATTTGTGAGAGAGGCCACAAACAAAGCATCAAATGCGGATGTGAACAAGCGCTATCTATTATTAGGGTACATTCACACATTTCCAGGACAAATCTATTCCATACATCTGAATGGGGTTGTTTCTGCAGCCTGTGCATGGGTTTTCCAAGCACCATTTAGATGTATGGAACAAACACACAATTTGGCAACAGATTTGCTTGAATATGGATAGTGATAGTAGAATTTTAGACCACAGCTCGTTTCCTACTGATCCTCATGTGTTGATTTGGGACTCTGGAAAAAAAAATTGAGACTTTGATATTTCGGCCAGTTAAGCAAATATTTGTTTTTTAACAGCACTGCTACTAATGACTCTTCTCTTCTGCAGAAGCCCTAGTTATCAATTAGTAAAGCAGTACACCAAGCGACAGGTCATTCTGCTAGTTATATATAACTAGCAGAATGACCTGACTTCACAAGAGTATAATTTGACTCTTTCATTTAATGTCTGTGTGTGATTAAAATATATCCAGTGTCCCCCATTACAGTGACCTCCACAGTGTCCCCCATTACGGTGACCTCCACAGTGTCCCCCCGTTACGGTGACCTCCACAGTGTCCCCCGTTACGGTGACCTCCACAATGTCCCCCGTTACGGGTGACCTCCACAGTACCTCACTACCTTAACATTGACCTCCAAAGCGCCCTGTTCCCTTAACAGTGACTTGCCCTCTTAAGAGTGACCTCCACAGCACCCGACCCCTTAACATTGACTTCCACAGTGGCCCGCCCCTTAACAGTGACCTCCACAGAATCTCGCCCCCTTAAAATGTGACCTCCATAGCACCGCACCATTAACGGTAACCTCCACAGTGGCCCACCCACTTAACAGTGAACCCCCCAGAACCCTGCCTCCTTAACATTGACCTCCACAAAAGGCCTGCCCTCTTAAAATGTGACCTTCGCAGAACCCTGCCCTTAACAGTAAACTCCACAGCACCCTGCCCTTAACATTGACCTCCACAGTGGCCTACCCCCTTAATTAGTGACCCCCCACAGTACCCCGCCTCCTTAACAGTAAACCCTCCACACCAGCCCACCTCTTAGGTAACCTCCATAGCAGCTCATGCCTTAACAGTGACCTCCACAGAGGCCATCCCCATAAGTGACCCTCCACAGCACCCCACCCCCTTAAAATATGACCTCCACACAGTACCCAGCCCCTTAACAATGAGCTCCACTGCAGCCCAACCCCTTAATAGTGATACCCCTGCATAGAAGCCTGACCCCTTAAAATGTGACCTTCACAACACCCCACCCGTTAACAGTGACCTTCACAGTACCCCAATGCCCCCTAACAGTGACCTCCACAGTGCCCCACTTCCCCCTAAACAGTGACCTCCACGGTGCCCCGCCCCCTTGATAGTAACCTGCAACAGTGAAGAAAAATGTTGTTGTTATTGTGTGTATGGCAGTTAGGAAATGAGGTGAAGCTGTGAGCTCCTATTAGCTAATGAATTTTTTAGGAATATCTCAAGAACGGTGCGTCATAGAAGCTGAGCCCCTTACGAAAACCTTCCAGACACACGATGTACATGTGTGTCAGATTTGGTGCAGATTGGTTCAGTTATTGGCCGTGCATAAAGAACAGACAGAAAGTTATATATTATTATTTATTATTAAACGGTCATTCATTCCATGGTGCTGTACATATGAAAATGGGTATAAATACATATACAGACAATTGCACTAAGCATGAACAAGACGAGTTGCAGACTGGTACAGAAGGAGGGCCCTGCCCATGAGGACTTACAATCTATGGGAGAAGGACACATGCTTCAATGCTCTCCCTTGCCCTGCGCTAAATCACGCAGGGCAAAGGCTTTTTTATGGAGATCCGGTTACGAATCAGGCTCTACATAGGACCGCTTGTCTGAGGTTTCCTCCCAGCAGGGAGCTTGGTGACGTCATCGGCACTGATGGACGGGCTTTAGCGCTCCTATAGCCCGTAAAACATCTAGGGGCTGTGCGAAAGCACGCCCATCAGTGCTATCGACGTCACTGGCAACACTGCTAGGCGGGAGCCTCAGCCTAGCAGGGTAAAAATATAAACAAACCCTTGCCCTGCGCGATCCAGCTCTGTACCCGGACAACCTCGTTAACTGAAAGGAATGTAGAAGTTGCAGAGTGCTCAGAAGTCTGAGAGTGCCCAGAGCATCTCATTGCCCCATATGAGGAGACTAATACTACATATGGCACATGGCAGCACATTTTTCATTGGGTGTTGGATTTTGAATGTAAACTGTCCAACCTGTTTAATCACCAAGGTTTTGCCTAGATGGCAGATTTGTTGCAGGAATTAGTGTCCCTGAAATTCATTCGATCCATAGGTCTAAATGGGCTTGTTGCTGCTGCTTGTACATGGATTATAGGATGGCAAATGAATGTGAAACATCTGCAATACTCCTTGAAAGTTTTATGTCTGTCCATTCACTGACAGCAAATGATGATGAACCCAAAGGGTGATGTTTATGATGTCTACCCTGGACTGTCTTCCCTGAAACAGCACAGAGCATTAAACAATGGCAGGTACTTGGCTGTGTTTCACACTAAATTTGTTTGTGTCAGAGAAAGTCTTGTGGAGGGGGGGGGCTTTGTTTTAGACATGAAGTTTGTGATGAGATTTGAACATTTTGTTTCAAAGCTTATAAATATAAGATGAAGCATTTTCAATCAATGTTTTAGAATTCACTATTGAAAGGTAACTCATAGATACATAGTATATTGTTCTTTTCCTGGGGTTGTTCTGTTCCTCAGAGACTTCCTACAGGAAAACCCCAATATGACCTGCTCATGTCAGGCATAAGCGGAAACTCCCATGTCACCACAGAGATTATACTGCATCCCACTATCTTTAATGATTCTAATTTGAATCTGGTGGCCATATGTAGTACTATCCAGGGTGAGTAAGTAATGGATTCCAGTTCTAGTTTACAGAATAGTATGTGTGTATATATAACCGGCACCTATAAAAATAAGCTAATAAGAAAACAAAAAGGCTATGTACACCTTTGGGGGCAATTTTGTTTTATTATTTCATTGTATTTATTTTGAGGGAAAAGTCATTTTTAAATTGGTCTTTATTACAAATATGGAACCTTTTTTCTGTACAGGGCTGAGATTCTCTAATAGAGGGATCTGAGTTTTCTCTCTTCTCCGTCAGCTAGCTAATCTGACGGGCTCTTTATATCTGCTGTCTGGCATTATGAACGCTCATTATAGCTTAGTTCTTATCTTACTGATAAGAATGTGGGTGAAATAAGTGTTTATGACCTCTTTGTAAATTAGAGATAAGGGTTATTAGATACCCCGCACAAAGTGAAAGTACCAGTCACACAGTTAGACAGTTAACCCTTTGTGACATAATAGCTCAATAACGTTAATAAAAAAAATTTAAAACATTATTTTTAGCCCAAAATGAGTAAAATGCAATCATTAAAAATTGCCTCCAAAGGTGTACATAGCCTTTAAAGTATACCTGAGTTAAAAAAAAAAAAAGTTTATATAATGACTGTGCTTCTTTGTACAATCATAACTTTGAAGTAACTGGTGTTCTTTCAGGCATATTGTTCCCTGTTTCAGTTCACAGCTAGATGCATTTCTCTCAGAAGCAAGGTTGTTTCTCTTCTGCCAGTACTGTATGCAGTTACCTCACTTCCTCTTACTTCCCACTATGTTTGTTTTCAGCTCTGGAGCTCACAGAACAGATAAGGAGGGATAAATCACTTAGACACACAAGCCTCCTGTGATCTTCAGAAGCAGTGTAGAAGCAGTTAATTTATCAGGCTCATGAGCTCAGCTAGCTCTGACACAACAGCCCCCACCCCCAGTCTCTGTTACCATGGACGGATCTTGCCTGACAACAGGCAGTGGACTGCAAATTAGGCTGAAGTGAGACCCCTTGTGGCCATGATTTCACAGCTTTTTTTCAGCTGGATTCAGGTATATATTTTAAATGAAGTGAAGTAGAAATTTGCTAGTTACACCATTCTCTATTAAATAAAATTGTGTGACAGTACAGCGACTCTTTAAGGCATTTTGTTCTAAGGCTGTATCTTTAGTACAGGGCACAGTTTTGACCTTGTCACATGTCCACTAATGGCTATTAATCCAGCCAGTACAGCACTTTCTGTCGAATTGCCTTTGTACATGGCTCCATATAGTCAGAATGGCCCACCAGCGTACCAGTGAATCCCTTAATGGGTCCAAACTCTGAAACAATAACAGTTCCCTTATAAAACAGGGCCCCTAAGATGACCCAAAAGATAATTTGGGGCTTAACTTGGAACCGATAACCACTAGATATCCTATTAAACCTTATTGACGGTAAGTCCGGAATGTGCAATGTTAAAAAATAATAATTTAACAGTGAAGATGCATATGTCCTGTATACACAGAAGGTGGACTCTCAATCATTTCATCTCTTGGGTCCAAGGAAATTCATTCCAATGCTGCATGCAATGTACATGGAGGCTGGGGTAGCTAGTTATACGGTCATGTATGGACAATGCTAAAAAAAATATTTGCGCGATAATTTGTGACTTTTTCAAAAGTGACAAGTAAGTGGCAAGTAAGGGGTGGGGCTTATCAGGGGGTGTGGCTTACAGCTGCCCACCGGATTTACTATAACGTATGCCAGAAACGTGCGTAAGCAATAGCTCATGTTTGCACCAGCTCCTAGTTTCTTGGCAGCCCAGCACAGGGAGGTCAAGACTGGCATATGGGAATGCCAGTCTTGATAAATGTCCCCCTCTGTGTTAATAGAGTGGGGTCCCCTGTTTAGGAGCCTCAATTCTCGGCCAGACAGAGCGGCTACCAGGAACCTCAGTCCCTCTGAAGACACATCCTGCATTATGCAGACAACGCATTGTTTTCAATGAGTTCTCTGTGTAATGTTTCACTTACCCTGTGGTGGCACTGCAGGTACATTACACATTGACAAGTAGTGGACAACCCATTTTAGGAGCATTTGATGCCACATTTATATTGGCATGGCATTTTCTAGTTTATTCTATTAGGAACAGGGTGGACTCAAATATACATGAATTAGTCAACAACACGTTTGTACATATTTTAATACATTCAACTTTACCTAGTGTCATTAAAGGGGTTGTCCGAGTTATGAAAAAAAAAATATAGCACTGTAAATCTGATGGGCAGCAATATATAACTAAGTTAAGCAAGTTTTAGGCAAAAAAAATCCATATTTCCTCATTTCCCTGGTTCTCTTCTGGTCTTTGTTTACATGCAATAACAACAATCTCAGCCCCTCCCCCTTCTCCCCCCCTCTCTGCAAAGGGAATGAATACAAGTGCTGAGTGACATGTCTGCCTGCTGGAATACTCAGCAGCATGTTGTATGTGTAGGACTACAAGTCCCAGCTGTACAATGACACTGCTGATACACACAGGACATTCTCCCTACCTGTTCTTGTACAATACAATTCCTCTACAGCTCTTGTGCCCAGCATTTGTCTCCTCTCACTGCTGCAGCTACTGTTTGTTCTAAAGCCTTGAGCCCTCAGTGTGTTCTGGCTGAAGGGGTTAATGTTTTATCTGAAGGAAACCAGGGAGACAGCAGATAGCAGCCTGGCAAAGGAAGGGGGCGTGGCCAGTGACGTCTCGTGTACAGGCTGTTATCTGAACTCTGAGGCTTGTGAATGAAACATCACAGAGCAGAGAGATAAGGTGACATCATAGGTCATGTGACCCTGAGTCAACTCTGAGAAACCAGCAGCTTTGGAAACACAAAGTATATGGGAAAGTTGTTATACCTGACAAGTTAGAAACATATAAAGTACAAAAAAATAACTCGGACAACCCCTTTAAGACTAAAACACTTTCTGAATGTTTTTATTTTCTTTTTTTTTTGGAAAATTTCTGGTCTTTTAGTTTGATAAGTGAAATAGAATCATTTTGTTTTAAACAGGGCTTTTCCTCCTGCTGTGACCTCAGGAATTCCTCTTGGCAAAGATACTGATGGGAAGTGGTCAGTATTATTCAGATAATGTGACATGGGGAATGTCAGTGATACAACAGCAGATATTTTGTGCATAGTAAGAAATATTAAACCTCTACCTCTGGCCTATCTTTTTTTCTGGTATACAAAGTGGTTTTAGTGACAGGGCAAATCAGATTAGAAACAAACTGGTAGAAGTAATTAAAGGGTAGGCACCATGGGGCATTGATTTTACTTATTTGTGACACATTGGTTTGATCATACTTCAATGTTGGCACAATGAAACTGTGCAAAATCGGAACCTGGAGCTAGATATCACTATACTACTATAGAATTAGATCCAAGTGTACTGTAGAATTAATAATCTTAAATGCTAATTCAACCAAACACCACCAGATGGCAGCATGCAATTGTCAAAATTACCATCTTTTATAGTGGGCATCCACTAGTTAGATACAAGTTAGAAGCTGTAAACTGAATATGAGATATAGATGCACTTTTTTAATATTTTATGTGCTAAAATAAAAAATCAGATTTCCGCCATCGATCCACCAATCTGTGTTTTGTGGCAGAGCTCCTAGAAAAGCAGCCTCTTTTTAGTAAAAGACACATGAAAGCCTACCTGGAGTCTGCAAAAAAAAAAAGTGCCTACAGGACTCTGAGACAGTGAGAAACAAGTTTCTCTGGTCTGATAAAACCAAGATTGAGCTTTTTCACCTCAATTTTAATTATCATGTCTGAAGGAAACCAGGTACTGCTCATCACCAGGACCAATATCATCACTACAGTAAAGCATGGTGGTGGCATTGTCATTTTGTGGGGGTGTTTTTGTGAGCCTAGGGAAGGGAGCAGAGGCATAGCTAGAGGTTCAGCGCGGGGGGGCGAAACATACTTGAGTGGGCCCCCCACTTAGTGGCTTCCCAAACGCACGTTTCCAACTTCACAGGCACATACTACTAGTTGTGATTATAATATTGTATTAGAAAGATGACTGTATAAACTGCTAGATCATCTATGCTGTTAAGTACAGTACAATAGACTTTCTACATACCCTAGTCTAAATACTCTACCACATAATGCAGTAAAATATAGGAGTAATAGGAGTAAAAAACAAGGGGACTCCTATGTTAAAGGAAACCTGTCCCCAGTTTTTACATCACTAAACTAACAGTCCCCTGCCCCCATCAGACCTCTGATCAGCTTAATGTGCCCCCATCAGACCGCAGAACATCAGAATGTGCCCCCATCAGACCGCAGAACATCAGAATGTGCCCCCATCAGACCTCAGATCAGCGTATTGTGCCCCCATCAGACCTCAGATCAGCGTATTGTGCCCCCATCAGACCTCAGATCAGCGTATTGTGCCCCCATCAGACCCCAGATCAGCAGAATGTGCCCCCATCAGACCCAGATCAGCAGAATGTGCCCCCATCAGACCTCAGATCATCAGAATGTGCCCCCATCAGACCTCAGATCAGGATATTGTGCCGCCATCAGACCTCAGATCAGGGTATTTTGCCAACCATCAGACCTCAGATCAGAGTATTGTGCCGCCATCAGACCTCAGATCGGCGTATTGTGCCCCCATCAGACCTCAGATCATCAAAATGTGCCCCCATCAGACCTCAGATCAGCAGAATGTGTCCCCATCAGACCTTAGATCAGCGTATTGTGCCCCATCAGACCTCAGATCAGCAGAATGTGCCCCCATCAGACCTCAGATCAGCAGAATGTGCCCCCATCAGACCTCAGATCAGCCCACCCAGCCACCTCCGATCTCTTCCCTGGCCGGCGCACACTATGACCTGACGCCACGTGCAGCGTCAGGTCATAGTGTGTGCCGGCCAGGGAAGAGAGTGGAGCGCCGGACCGGAGGGCAGCCGCAGGACAGGTAAGAAAGGTTTTATTTTAACCTTATGTGGCTGGGAGGGCTGATCTGAGGTCTGATGGGGGTCCCTACACACAAGTGAGCGCTTCCATAATGGAAGCGCTCACTTGTATTAGCCCGATTATACTAAGGACCCCCTGCCCCCCCCCCCCCCTCGGTAGCTACGCCTCTGGAAGGGAGTCTTACTAGGGTTGAGGGAAAGCTGAATTAAACAAAGTACAGAGATATTCTTAATGAAAACCTGATCCAGTGTGATCTGACCCCCAGACTGGGCCTAAGGTTCAACTTCCAACAAGGACAATTGACCCTTGGCACACAGGAACTGCAATGTAATCTGGAATTTCATGGGATCTGATAACTCATTGGGAAACTCTTCTGATTAGAAATATGTGTAAAAGTAGTATATTTTATGGTAGCACATGTTAGGCTGTCTTCCTGTCCGTGGCCTAGTCATATTCTATGTTCTCCATGGACTAGTCCTATTTGTTTCTATGACCGCTCAGTAGATAAGATCAGGTATCCCACTTCTGCCAGTTTACAATTTTAGTGTGTGTGAGTGTGAGAATTTTTGGTATTAGTCACCTTCAATCATCAACAGTATAAATAGCAGCCTGTAAATGGAGGTGTAATATTACATGATGTGTGAGAGCTGTATATTTAGCAACCAAAACATGATTGGATCTTATCAGAGCAATACAGGAAAATATATCTGCAGGTTTTTGTGTATTTTTTGAGGGTGGGGGTGGTTGTGATAAATATATTACTTTCACACTGAGACATTTATTCTGGCACTTTGACAACATTGGTGAATGAGCATGTAATACTGTAAAATGAGCTCTGCATGTTTTTTTTAGTAAGATTTCTAGACTGCAGTGGGATGCCTTATTGCGTTCTGGAGCTGCTTACCAAGTAGGGTTGTCACGATACCAAAATTTTGATTCGATTTCGATACCAAGAAAAAGTATTGCGATACCCGATACCATTCGATACCACGCCGAAAAATAAAACGCCCAAAAATCTGTATGCCCCCATCAGACATCAGATCAGCCCCACTGTGCCCCCATCAGACCTCACATCAGCCCACTGGGCCCCCATCAGACCTCACATCAGCCCCACTGGGCCCCCATTCAGACCTCACATCAGCCCACTGGGCCCCCATCAGACCTCACATCAGCCCACTGGGCCCCCATCAGACATCACATCAGCCCACTCTGCCCTCATCAGACCTCAGATCAGCCTACTGTGCCCTCATCAGACCTCAGATCAGCCTACTGTGCCCCCATCAGACCTTAGATCCGCCCACTCTGCCCCCATTAGAATAACATAAAAAAGTCTCTTACCTCTCCTGCGCCGCGGCTCCGCTCTGGTCTGGCGCTCCTGTGTCTTCTCCTCCCGGCACTGTACTGTCACCTGACTGCATGTCAGGACAGTGCAGCGCGGGGCAGAGAAGACAGAGGAGCATCGGACCCGGAGTGGAGCCGCGGCGCAGGAGAGGTAAGAGACTTTTTTTTATTTTATCTGCCAAAGGTATCGCAAAAGAGCAAATCCCGGTACCAAATCGATACTGGTATAAAAGTATTGATTCAGTATTGAAATATCGATACCCGCGACAACCCTAATACGAAGACCTTTCCACAATAATATCAGCTTGTCTTAATATTCTCCCCAACTGTCTGCCTTCACGTGATTTGGGTAGTTTTACTATTTTATTTCCGAGCTGAGGCTTATTCTTCATATTCTAGCTGTATATGTTCTTATGGAGTATTACAAGGTTGTACTGGCTATTTACCACAGCTCATGCCCGCGATATAATATCATGTCACTTCCTTTGTAGCTATCTGCTTCACTGTTGGGCAGGAGATGCCAGCATGCCAAAGCAGCGTGTGACGCGGAAGATATTCCATCAGGTGTAGAGTTTCCCAACTGTTCCTCTCAGCTGTTGGGTTATTGTGGACATGGCCTTGACATTCTGTTCAACTTGTTTGCTTTTTCTGACTTTTCAGTATGTTGTTGTTGGTTTTCTGTTGTATTTATATGAGTGCAATCACACATAAACATGCAAAGCAGATATAGATTATTTTATCGGGGTAAAAAAAGGTCATCTGAATGTAGGAGATTTTTTTTCTGTAACTTTTGTCCCATCATGTTAATTCCCTTTGACTGGGACATGCTTTGCAGGGAGTGGTTTCCATGGCGACGAACGCATTGAAAGCACAGTGCGTTAGGCTGCTCTGGACTTTATTGAATAGCCACAGCACAACTTTAGATTTAGTTGAAGTTATTCCGTTCTTTGGATACAAATAGGGTGGTGTTTTCCTGGATTTTTATTTTGTAGGAAGGTTGAAAATCTCCCTGTCCCTGTGAAGAAGAAAAAATTCCCATGGATAACCGCAAATAACATCCCATCATATTCTTCAGTTGCTTAGAAGCCTGCTGTTTTTTGAGGAGGGAAGAGAGGCTTAGCGAGGTAAATTTGCTTCTTTCGAGGAACACTGCATTCTTTCAGACTAAAACAAGTGTTAGCGAGGGGCACTTCATTGGGGCGGTTTCCATCAACCGGTGCCTTTTCCTGCAAATAAGTATCTTGCTATCTTATATACAGAGGTAATTTCTTATTTTGATGCTTTGTTGATTTCATATGCTTATCACAGAATGTAATCAAGCTAACAGGTCATTTCTTGTCTTGACGGCTGGTGTGATTTAGCATGGTCATCACATAATGGAGTCAAACTATAAAAGCTTCACGGTCTAGTAGTAGAACAGTCTTATTTATCTGCCGGCTTAGGTCTAAAGGGTCTCTATGGTGATGATTATTAGCATTAAATTACTCTTTTATTGGATGTAAGATTTGAAATGAAAATTACGTTTTAGTAATATTTTGCAGTTAGATAGCAGACACTTTGTGTCCGGAGAACTCTGAGAACACCAGATACAATTGATTTCCCAGACTGGTACAAGGACCAGACACAAACAGCAATTGTTCTCCGTTTAGACCTAAGCTACATAGAGGGCTTCCTGATCATAATACATAGGCTGAAATTTAGATGTGATATAAGATATTGAGGCCATATTGAGAAATCATTACAGGTGTATTAAACTGGCGTTAAATAGAAGTCCTGAAAATCATGTCAATCTAATGTTTTAAACAGTGGGGAGATAAAGGTTTGGGCACTGGGACGTTATCAGATCTTGAGAATGGAGTGCTGGTTTTAGCTGTTAATTTAAAGTATTTACAGGGGTTGTCCAGGTGTTTATATTCATGACCTATCCTCTGGATAGGTCCTCAGTATCTGACCAGTGAAGATCTAATAAGCGATACCCCCGTTGATTGAAGAGGTCGTGGCGGTCTGTGAATGCCGAGCCCTCTTCAAACAGCTGATCAGTGGAAGTGCTGGGTGTTAGACCTCCATTGATTAGCTATTGATAAGGATCCTGAGGATAGGTCATCCGTATTTATCACGTGAAAAACACCATTATAGGGGTTTCCTGGTTTGCATCAATATCCTTTAAAATAATGAAGGTAAGATGTAATTTTGTAATTTCTGTAATTTCTTTTATCTTTAATGCTCCTATCTCCTGTTCTGGGCTGTGATCACATGTCCATGCAGCCCTTTATATTTCCTGTGATATTATATCCATACAGGGGCAGTGATAGGGGAGTGTCTAAGTATGGGGTGGGACGACCTATAAACTAGCTGGGCATGGTTAGCGGCGGTGTTGGAGGTGTGGCAGAGAAAGAGAAGTGCATCATGGGTTTGGTTGTGATAACAGGAAGTGCTACATACAGGATGTATCCAAAGAATATTGATTTACGTGGTGAAAACGGGTCAGCAGAGTCCAAATTGAAAAAGAAAAAAGTATGGGGAAGATGTACATGAGGTAAGCAAATACATGAACATATTGACACCATAGTGATTCTAGAAAACTAAAGTTTTTATGTTTTTTCCCATACTTGTAACTTGTAAGAAGAAATGATTTGATGGTTTTTTATGCAAATATTTATATATTTTTTTTTTTACACTAAGTGTTCTCTGCCTGTAAGATGTGTTCATGGCTCACTTGGTGTTTGCAAGCAGTATTACTCTGCATTATGGCTGTGTTTTTTTGCTAGTAGAAGAAAAGAAACAGTACAGCACCAGGTCCTAAAATTTTCAATATTCATTTATTCAGAATTAAAACAGGGAAGGAATACATTCAGCGCGTTTCAAACTGTTACATTCTTAGTCCTTGCATAATGAGAATGGAAGATATCTGGCAATTTAAAAGACTGCATAATCCTTCCACCTCCTTACCTATTTAGCTCCACTTCACCTGATCATTAACTGTTGAAATACCTATGTGGTCTAATCCTTACTAGAACCTTTCCTGTATTAAATCCAATACCCTTAATAAAAATACGTAATGTCAGCCTCAGAATCCAGTGGAATTCCCTTGTGTTGACTTTATGGGAGAGATTTATCATCTCCCTTGCATCTGAAAACTATGTGTTTGTGACTTTTTAACTGCGACTTTTTAAAAAAAATTGTCACTTCTCTTGGATTTTCCGCTGCCCTTGCCTCTTTCACTAAAGGAGGCATGGCAATGATTGGAAAGGTGCATGGCCATCTACATGGCCATCCACTGCGGGAAAAAGTGCCTAAATTAAGACGAGGTGTGCACCTCATCATAAATCAGGCGCATCCTCTGGCAGCGCAGGGGATATCAAGACTGGCACAGAAACCACCGGCCTTGATAAATCTCCCCCAATGTGTCTGATCTCCGTCTTTCTGAGGCCCGGACACACACTCTTTGGAAGTCATGAAATCATGAAAATAGTGTAATATGGCTGATTCTAACTCCTGTCCCTACAGCAGGTTCAGAAACCCTTTTATGATCCTACATATTGTTACATACCTCACAAGTTAAATCATATATCAAATGATTAGTACTACAATTTAGGAAAATCTCTCCCCACTGGTGCATGCCTGGACATCCTAGATTGCAATACAAACTGAAGATCTTAGGACGTGGCGTGGAGTTGAGATCTTTTCTTCTGCAGTGTAACCACAGCTGAGGTGGCATATACCATACACTGTCCCATATGGGATCTGGACATTGAAAACCAGAGTGGTGAGCTGATCTGGTTTGTGCTGCTCAGTGCAATGAGAATAATAAGTCCTCAAATAGAAATAGTCCCCTTTGCCCCAAAAACTACTGGTAGACTTTCATGTCATTCCAACCAAATCTCATACAGGTCACATCAGAGGTAGCTCATCAGTCCATTTTTGTTATAGGTTTGTTCACTGATATGTACAGTATATTAAAATTAGCATGAGTTATAGTAACTCTCCCTCGTGACCTTTAAGACATGGTTGATTGGTACAACTTGAACCTGAACCATGGGAAAACCGTTAAAGGGAACCTGTCACATTGATCTGTCTTTGGCAGATTCTGTTTTTCTTCTCTGAGGAGTAAATAGAAACTGTTTGAAATGACATAGCCACGTTTATTCACTAGGTGTCAGCATAGCAGTTATTATGGAAGACATACAAGACATAGGGAAGATGTCCAGGATTCTGAGTGGCCATGCAGACATGTTAGAAAGAATTCTCTTTGTGGTGATTTTGCTTCCTCATCCCTAGAAGTATAGTTACTGGCTTAGAGTCTACTTTCACCTGGCAGTAATGTATGTTGCATCATTATTTATAAGCCAAAACCAGGAGCTGGTCCAAAACACGGAAGATGTGTACTATAAATTATTATTATTTAGAATTACGGTGCCATTCATTCCATGGCACTGTAAATATAAAAAGGGGTGCACATACATAATATAAAACACACATAGTACAATAAGCACAAACAAGACGAGTTACAAACTGGTACAGAAGGAGAGAGCATCCTGCCCGTGAGGGCTGACAATCTACAAGACCGTAAATCTTTTCATTATGATTTTTCTCTGGGTAGGGTTGGCTTTGGAATTCTGATGAAAATGGCCTTAGTGTGTTCGAACAATGTGTTCGTATATTGTGATTTCTTAATTCTTGAATTAATAGTGTCATAGCAGCACTGGCTGGTTACGTGCAAGTAATGTGTATAATGATGTCACAAGTTTTCTCCACATTTAGAAAAAAATGTAAAAGTTTGTGCATCTATACTGTATGAACCCTTCTGGATTTTATATACATGTTCTAATAGACCGCTTATAGGTCCACTTTATGCAGAAAGTAAAATCTACATCTACAGTCTAGAACACACATAGCGGATTAAGGTACATGACAAGTTTTCAAATCCCCCAAGTTTTATAGTTTATGATTTTACAAATGTTTCATGCTGTGCATTCGGCCTTATTCATACATCACTGATTCACGGACAGCACACGTACCCATTCATTTTAATGTGTGTGTATTCACACATTCGTGTTTTAGCACAGTCCGTGGTTTTAGCACAGAAGCATACTCTATTTTTGTCTATATTTACAGATCCATCACACCCATTTTATAGTCTGAGTCAGTGAAAAACATGGATCCAACATGGCCACCATCTGTGTTTTGTTTGTGTTTCACTGAGCATTTATATGAGATGCTCCGAAAGTTAATTTTCAGCTGTGTGATGTCAGTGGAACATAGATGATACACAGAGAGCATAATAAGGACACACAAATCAAACACTGATTCTTCACAGAAATCTTCACGGATGAATTTATGATCATCTTCATCATGGAAACTGACGTGTGAATAATGCCTTCCTCTTCTGCTATAGGACAAGGGGCATAAGTAGCATGTACCTCTATGGAACAAAGGATTAGAAATGTGTTAAAATTCAACATATACATTTCTTGTCCTCACCAACAGCAGATAAGTTGCACATTTTACTTGTGCTTTTGTGTGTGAAGGCTGTCCAAACGTACTGTGGGATACAGTAGGTAAGAATAATTGTAAATGCTTGATTGCCCATGCCTTCAGCAGACCACATCTTGTCTAGTAAACTGAGAAGTGAAAATGTCAGCGTCCATCCACTGCTCCTCAAGTTTTCAAATCGCTGGAATGAAATCTGTTTTAAAGTTGTGTTTTTTTTTAAATAAACATTTGCATGTTGGATCACACATTGCCCTTTAGCAAAGTAAATGTAATAAATCTAAATATTAAAGGGGTTGTCTGGCCATGGAGCCTACAACCCCTATGGTCTTAACCCCTTAACCAAAAAAAAAAAAAGAACAGCTCTTGCCTGTCCACAATCCTGCCGTTGCTCTATTCCCATCCACATACGGTCCCTGCAAGACCAAGAAGTGGTTTGGTCCTGTGACTGCTGTGGCCAGAATCTATGGCTTGCAATGGAGGCTGTCATTTCCAGCTGAGGGGTACAGGATTAAGACATGGTGTGCCAGATGATGTCAATGTGTGAAAGGTGTTTTAACAATGTCCCTCTCACTGCAGCAAAGTCTCGGTCAGCCTTAAACAGCAAATACCTTACTGACTGACTTCAGTGCTTGGCCATGCAGATTCTGGACCTTTTTGGTTCTTTCTTTTCCCTCTTTCTAGAGTACTGTGTAGTAGAGATGGTTTTCTCACTGCAGATCTCAGAGCTGGTGGTTCTCTGGAGTTTAGGCCTAGTACTCAGAGGAGTGAACACATGTAGCTAATTCAGTGATCTTGGGTCCAACACCTAATTTTCTAAAAGGGCAGAGTCAGGATCATTAACTCTGACTGATCCATACAGAGGTATGCTGGTACATTACAAAGCATTAAAAAACATTACATAACAAGAACAGTGTGCAGGTGCCATGAACCTTCTTCACATACAGTACAGATCAAAAGTTTGGACACACCTTCTCATTCAAAGAGTTTTCTGTATTTTCATGACTATGAAAATTGTAGATTCACACTGAAGGCATCAAAACTATGAATTAACACATGTGGAATTATATACTTAACAAAAAAGTGTGAAACAACTGAAAATATGTCTTATATTCTAGGTTCTTCAAAGTAGCCACCTTTTGCTTTGATTACTGCTTTGCACTCTTGGCATTCTCTTGATGAGCATCAAGAGGTAGTCACCTGAAACGGTATTCCAACAGTCTTGAAGGAGTTCCCAGAGATGCTTAGCACTTGTTGGCCCTTTTGCCTTCACTCTGCGGTCCAGCTCACCCAAAACCATCTTGATTGGGTTCAGGTCTGGTGACTGTGGAGGCCAGGTCATCTGGCGTAGCACCCCATCACTCTCCTTCTTGGTCAAATAAGCCCTTACACAGCCTGGAGGTATGTTTGGGGTCATTGTCCTGTTGATAAATAAATGATGGTCCAACTAAACGCAAACCGGATGGAATAACATGCTGCTGTAAGATGCTGTGGTAGCCATGCTGGTTCAG
>ONZH01000639.1:0-13038 GCA_900303285.1 Rhinella marina | reverse complement strand
TGGTATATACTGTGCCCGCCCCTTGTTATCAGTGCTGTATACTATGTCCATTCCTGGTTACCAGTGGTATATACTGTGCCCGCCCCTTGTTATCAGTGCTGTATACTATCCATTCTGTATATACTGTGCCCGCCCCTTGTTATCGCTGCTATGTATACTATGTCCATCCTGTTACCAGTGGTATATACTGTGCCCGCCCCTTGTTTATCAGTGCTGTATACTATGTCCATTCCTGGTACCAGTGGTATATACTGTGCCCGCCCCCTTGTTATCGTGCTGTATACTATGTCCATTCCTGGTTACCAGTGGTATATACTGTGCCCGCCCCTTGTTATCAGTGCTGTATACTATGTTCCATGTCCTGCTTTACCAGTGGTATATACTGTGCCCGCCCTTGTTATCAGTGCTGTATACTATGTCCACTGGTTTACCAGTGGTATATACTGTGCCCGCCCCTGTTATCAGTGCTGTTATTAGTCCATTCCTGCGTTACCGGTGGTATATACTGTGCCCGCCCCTTGTTATCAGTGCTGTAACTATGTCCATTCCTGGTTACCAGTGGGTATACTTACTGTGCCCGCCCCTTGTTATCAGTGCTGCTATACTATGTCCATTCCTGGTTACCAGTGTATATACTGTGCCCGCCCTTGTTATCAGTGCTGTATACTATGTCCATTCCTGGTTACCAGTGGTATATACTGTGCCCGCCCCTTGTTATCATGCTGTATTACTATGTCCATTCCTGGTTACCAGTGTATTATACTGTGCCCGCCCCTTGTTATCAGTGCTGTATACTATGTCCATTCCTGGTTACCGGTGGTATATACTGTGCCCGCCCCTTGTTATCAGTGCTGTAACTATGTCCATTCCTGGTTACCAGTGGTATATACTGTGCCCGCCCCTGTTATCAGTGCTGTATACTATGTCATTCCTGGTTACCGGTTGTATATACTGTTGCCCGCCCCTTGTATCAGTGCTGTATACTATGTCCATTCCTGGTTACCAGTGTATATACTGTGCCCGCCCCTTGTTATCAGTGCTGTATACTATGTCCATCCTGGTTACCAGTGGTATATACTGTTGCCCGCCCCTTGTTATCAGTGCTGTATACTATGTCCATTCCTGGTTACAGTGGTATATACTGTGCCGCCCCTTGTTATCAGTGCTGTTACTATGTCCATTCCTGTACCATGTGTTACCAGTATACTGTGCCCGCCCCTTGTTATCAGTGCTGTATACTATGTCCATTCCTGGTTACCAGTGGTATATACTGTGCCCGCCCCTGTTATCAGTGCTGTATCTATGTCCATTCCTGGTTACAGTGGTATATTACTGTGCCCGCCCCTTGTTACACTGTGCCCGCTGTATACTATTCCATTCCTGGTTACCGGTGGTATATACTGTGCCCGCCCCTTGTTATCAGTGCTGCCTATACTATGTCCATTCCTGTTACCCATATTACTGTCCCGCCCTTGTTATCAGTGCTGTACTATTGCATTCCAGTGGTATATACTGTGCCCGCCCCTTGTTATCAGTGCTGTATACTATGTCCATTCCTGGTTACCAGTGGTATATACTGTGCCCGCCCCTTGTTATCAGTGCTGTATACTATGTCCATTCCTGGTTACCAGTGGTATATACTGTGCCCGCCCCTTGTTATCAGTGCTGTATACTATGTCCATTCCTGGTTACCAGTGGTATATACTGTGCCCGCCCCTTGTTATCAGTGCTGTATACTATGTCCATTCCTGGTTACCAGTGGTATATACTGTGCCCGCCCCTTGTTATCAGTGCTGTATACTATGTCCATTCCTGGTTACCAGTGGTATATACTTGCCCGCCCCTTGTTATCAGTGCTGTATACTATGTCCATTCCTGGTTACCAGTGGTATATACTGTTGCCCGCCCCTTGTTATCAGTGCTGTATACTATGTCCATTTCCTGGTTACAGGGTATATACTGTGCCCGCCCCTTGTTATCAGTGCTGTATACTATGTCCATTCCTGGTTACCAGTGGTATATACTGTGCCCGGCGGAGCCTCCTCAGCGTCAGAGCTGCGTACACAACGCCACGTCCCATCTCCTCTTTAGTTTGCTGGTTTTTGATTTTTTTTTTCCAGAAAATTTCCCCAGGACAGTAAAACTGATTTAACTTTATAAAAATAAAAAAATTCACTTAAAGGGGTTGTCCGGCCGGGAAGCAGCTGGGCGCCACGACTGGTGCTGCCGCCAGGCGCAGGCCTAAACGGTCTCAGCAGTCTGCAATAAGGTATGAGGGTAAGGAATAATATCAGACTGTACAGGGACACGCCCCCAACTGGTAACACCCAGCTGGACCATCAGTGCAAACAGCAACTGATCCGGAACTTCTAGTAGGAATAATAAAAGAAATGGCACAAAATAGAGTCACTGGAATAGATTTTACAGAATTGTCATTACAAGGGGGATGTGAGACGTTACTGAACCAGACATTTCGGGAGAGGGGGCGTGTCCTCCTTAAGACTTCTTCCAATCATGTCTAAAAATTTGGATATTGGAACTGATTATTATTTAATTTTTTCCAGTATGAACCTAGAGGTCCCGGCAGGCCGCTGTACCAAAGAAGAATCTCGGCGAGCTCGGCGCACACCGGTCCAGAAGAATTAGCCGCTTGTCAAGAATCCCTCGGCCAATGTAAAGAAATTCAAGACCCCAACAAACCCCCCTCATATAATTATTCATCTCCCGAGCTCTGGGTCAACGCGGCATCGTCAGTCCCGTACCAGAACATTCCCTGCAACGGCGCCAACCCATCCGGACCGCCCCGCGACATGTTAGGTAGGTGCCGGCACGTTAATGGGGGGAGGGGGAGGAGTTTGGGTTTGTATAAATTTTTTTTTTTAGCTGTACAGAGCATTGGGAAAGTCCTCACACCCCTCACTGTCCTCACACCAGTCCAGGGACATAAGTCTTCAGCCCCTTTACTCAGGACATAAGTCTTCAGCCCCTTTAAGTCTTCAGCCCCTTTCTCAGACATACATTAAGTCTTCAGCCCCTTTACTCAGGACATAAGTCTTCAGCCCCTTTACTCAGGACATAAGTCTTCAGCCCCTTTACTCGGACATAAGTCTTCAGCCCCTTACTCTGGACATAAGTCTTCAGCCCCTCTTACTCAGGACATAAGTCTTCAGCCCCTTTACTCTGGACATAAGTCTTAGCCCCTTTACTTGGACATAAGTCTTCAGCCCTTTACTCAGGACATAAGTCTTCAGCCCCTTTTACTCAGGACTTAAGTCTTCAGCCCCTTTACTCAGGACATAAGTCTTCAGCCCCTTTACTCAGGACATAAGTCTTCAGCCCCTTTACTCAGGGACATAAGTCTTCAGCCCCTTTACTCAGGACATAAGTCTTTCAGCCCTTTACTCAGGACATAAGTCTTCAGCCCCCTTTACTCGGACATAAGTCTTCAGCCCTTACTTCAGGACATAAGTCTTCAGCCCCTTTACTCAGGACATAAGTCTTCAGCCCTTTTTACTGTGGACATAAGTTTCAGCCCCTTTACTGGACATAAGTCTTCAGCCCCTTTACTCAGGACATAAGTCTTCAGCCCCTCTTACTCTCAGGACATAAGTCTTCAGCCCCTTTACTCAGGACATAAGTCTTCAGCCCCTTTACTGTGGACATAAGTCTTCAGCCCCTTTACTCAGGACATAAGTCTTCAGCCCCTTTACTCAGGACATAAGTCTTCAGCCCCTTTACTGTGGACATAAGTCTTCAGCCCCTTTACTCAGGACATAAGTCTTCAGCCCCTTTACTCAGACATAAAGTCTTCAGCCCCTTACTCAGGACATTAAGTCTTCAGCCCCTTTACTCAGGACATAAGTCTTCAGCCCCTTTACTCGGGACTTAAGTCTTCAGCCCCTTTACTCAGGACATAAGTCTTCAGCCCCTTTAGTCTTACTCAGGACATAAGTCTTCAGCCCCTTTACTCAGGACATAAGTCTTCAGCCCCCTTTACTCAGGACATAAGTCTTCAGCCCCTTTACTCAGGACATAAGTCTTCAGCCCCTTTACTCAGGACATAAGTCTTCAGCCCCTTTACTCTGGACATAAGTCTTCAGCCCCTTTACTCAGGACATAAGTCTTCAGCCCCTTTACTTCAGGACATAAGTTTCAGCCCCTTTACTCAGGACATAAGTCTTCAGCCCCTTTACTCAGGACATAAGTCTTCAGCCCCTTTACTCGGGACATAAGTCTTCAGCCCCTTTACTCAGGACATAAGTCTTCAGCCCCTTACTTAAGTCTTTCAGGACATAAGTCTTCAGCCCCTTTACTCGGGACATAAGTCTTCAGCCCCTTTACTCAGGACATAAGTCTTCAGCCCCTTTACTCAGGACATAAGTCTTCAGCCCCTTTACTCAGGACATAAGTCTTCAGCCCCTTTACTCAGGACATAAGTCTTCAGCCCCTTTACTCAGGACATAAGTCTTCAGCCCCTTTACTCAGGACATAAGTCTTCAGCCCCTTTACTCAGGACATAAGTCTTCAGCCCCTTTACTCAGGACATAAGTCTTCAGCCCCTTTACTGACATAAGTCTTCAGCCCCTTTACTCAGGACATAAGTCTTCAGCCCCTTTACTCAGGACAGGACATAAGTCTTCAGACAAGCCCCCTTTACTCAGGACATAAGTCTTCAGCCCCTTTACTGGACATAAGTCTTCAGCCCCTTTACTCAGGACATAAGTCTTCAGCCCCTTTACTCAGGACATAAGTCTTCAGCCCCTTTACTCAGGACATAAGTCTTCAGCCCCTTTACTTGGACATAAGTCTTCAGCCCCTTTACTCAGGACATAAGTCTTCAGCCCTTTACTGTGGACATAAGTCTTCAGCCCCTTTACTGTGGACATAAGTCTTCAGCCCCTTTACTCAGGACAAAGTCTTCAGCCCCTTTACTCAGGACATAAGTCTTCAGCCCTTTACTCGGGACATAAGTCTTCAGCCCCTTTACTCAGGACATAAGTCTTCAGCCCCTTTACTCAGGACATAAGTCTTCAGCCCCTTTACTCAGGACATAAGTCTTGCAAGGCCCCTTTACTCAGGACATAAGTCTTCAGCCCCTTTACTCGAGACATAAGTCTTCAGCCCCTTTACTCAGGGACATAAGTTCTTCAGCCCCTTTACTCAGGACATAAGTCTTCAGCCCTTTACTCCGGACATAAGTCTTCAGCCCCTTTACTCAGGGACATAAGTCTTCGGCCCCTTTACTCAGGACATAAGTCTTCAGCCCCTTTACTCGGACATAAGTCTTCAGCCCCTTACTCGGACATAAGTCTTCAGCCCCTTTACTCAGGACATAAGTCTTCAGCCCCTTTACTCTGGACATAAGTCTTCAGCCCCTTTACTGTGGACATAAGTCTTTCAGTCCCCTTTACTCAGGACATAAGTCTTCAGCCCCTTTACTCGGGACATAAGTCTTCAGCCCCTTTACTCGGGACATAAGTCTTCAGCCCCTTTACTCGGGACATAAGTCTTCAGCCCCTTTATCGGGACATAAGTCTTCAGGGCCCCTTTACTCGGGACATAAGTCTTCAGTCCCTTTACTCAGACATAAGTCTTCAGCCCCTTTACTCAGGACATAAGTCTTCAGCCCCTTTTACTCAGGACATAAAGTCTTCAGCACCCTTTACTCAGGACATAAGTCTTCAGCCCCTTTACTCCGGACATAAGTTTCAGCCCCTTTACTGCCGCGACATTAAGTCTTCAGCCCCTTTACTGTGGACATAAGTCTTCAGCCCCTTTACTCGTGGACATAAGTCTTCGAGCCCTTTACTCAGGACATAAGTCTTCAGCCCCTTTACTCAGGACATAAGTCTTCAGCCCCTTTACTGTGGACATAAGTCTTCAGCCCCTTTACTCGGGACATAAGTCTTCAGCCTTACTCGGACATAAGTCTTCAGCCCTTTTACTCGGACATAAGTCTTCAGCCCCTTTACTCGGGACATAAGTCTTCAGGCCCCTTTACTCAGGACATAAGTCTTCAGCCCCTTTACTCAGGACATAAGTCTTCAGCCCCTTTACTCAGGACATAAGTCTTCAGCCCCTTTACTCAGGACATAAGTCTTCAGCCCCTTTACTCAGGGACATAAGTCTTCAGCCCCTTTACTCAGGACATAAGTCTTCAGCCCCTTTACTCAGGACATAAGTCTTCAGCCCCTTTACTCAGGACATAAGTCTTCAGCCCCCTTTACTCAGGACATAAGTCTTTCAGCCCCTTTACTCAGGACATAAGTCTTCAGCCCCTTTACTCAGGACATAAAGCCCCTTTACTCAGGACATAAGTCTTCAGCCCCTTTACTCAGGACATAAGTCTTCAGCCCCTTTACTGACATAAGTCTTCAGCCCCTTTACTCGGGACATAAGTCTTCAGCCCCTTTACTCCAGGACATAAGTCTTCAGCCCCTTTACTCGGGACATAAGTCTTCAGCCCCTTTACTCAGGACATAAGTCTTCAGCCCCTTTACTCGGGACATAAGTCTTCAGCCCCTTTACTCGGGCATAAGTCTTCAGCCCTTTACTCAGACATAAGTCTTCAGCCCCTTTACTCTGGACATAAGTCTTCAGCCCCTTTACTCAGGACATAAGTCTTCAGCCCCTTTACTCAGGACATAAGTCTTCAGCCCCTTTACTCCGGACATAAGTCTTCAGCCCCTTTACTGTGGACATAAGTCTTCAGCCCCTTTACTGTGGACATTAAGTCTTCAGCCCCTTTACTGTGGACATAAGTCTTCAGCCCCTTTACTCAGGACATAAGTCTTCAGCCCCTTTACTGTCCTCTGATTGTCGCCCTCTTTTTCTCACAGTTGCCCCCCAGAAAATGGTGAAGCCCCCGGACGAGCACCTGAAGGCGGAGAACCTGCAGATGTCCAGCTCCTTCAACTACAACGTCCTGCAGCATCTGGGCCAGTTCCCCCCCCTCATGTCCAGCAAGCAGATCGCAGAACCCAACGGAACCGCCGCCGCCCAGCAGAACGCAGGCGCCAACAAGCCCACCATGTCTTACGCTAGCGCCCTGCGGGCTCCGCCGAAGCCCAAACCCCCGCCCGAACAGGCGAAAAAGAATAGCGACCCCCTGTCTTTATTTCAGGAACTTAGCTTAGGGAGCTCATCAGGTAACAACGGCTTCTATTCCTACTTCAAGTAGACCGCCCCCCCCTCACTTTTTGCCTTTTGTGTTTTTGTTTTTATACGATTTTTTTTTTTTGTCATTTTGTAGAAATATTTTAGCTTTGGTTAATGAGTGACCTATTATAGCCTCACTGTAATTTTAAGCATTTTGGGGTTTTTCTTGCTTTTTTTTTTTTGCTTTTTTTTCTTGTATGTGCGCATAAAAACTAGAAAACGTGTTTTACGTCCCCGTCCGTGCGTCTCACGAATTATGCACACGTAATTACCGCTCATGGCCTACGTCACCTCCGCTGCCATTTTAAAAATATCTACTTTACTCAATATTGAGTTTTTAATTATCATTTTTTTTAATAATCTGACAAACATTGAGGCGAGATACGGAACCGCAGCCGCTCCCGGCTCTAATCTCCCATCGCCATAGGCCAGAGGAAATTTTACGTAGACGCACAAACGGCGACTCAAATGCACATTAAAAAAAAAATAAATAAAAAAAATATAACAATGATGTGTGAATGTATATTGACCCCGGTATACATCCGCTGTTACAGACAGGAAAATTAAAAAAAAAAAAAAAAAAAATTTCCCCCTGCCTTTTACCGCGGGGCGAGGCTTATGACCGTTTTATGTAACCCTTTTTTTTTTTTTTTAACGTGTCATAAATGTTGCATTACAGTTAGCAGCTTCGGCGATATATCTTTAAGAAAAAAAAAATTAAATAAAATTACAGAAAGTAAAAAGTTTAAAAAAAAAAAGAAAAGAAAAATTAAGAGAAAAAAATATAAAAATTTTGTCAAAGTTGTATTTAAAGAGAAAAAAAAAATGTAAGTAGTCTTTACAGTTATTCAGTTGACGTCGGCATCCAATACTGGGTTTCTGTAGCAGAAATAACCAGTCCATGTAAAAATTGTATCTTATTACATTCACTTTTTTCTCTATGGCTTGTTTTTTGTTTGTTTGTTTTTTTTTCTTTAATTTTTTTTTTTTTTTGCATAACCATGAAAATCCATTAATTTTTGCTTTGGTTTTAGCTGTTTTTTCTGATGCTGTCTTCAGTAAAAAAAAAAAAAAAAAAAAAAAAAAAAAAAAGAACAGTCGTCAGACTTTTAATTTTTTAAAAGTTTTAATTGTATTTTTTTTTTTCTGTGTTGGGGACCCCGATAAGCAATTGATACTACAAAAATTTCAGTGTGTGGATGTGTATAAATATATATATATAGAAAATGAATTAAAAAAAAAAAAAACACGTCACACCAAGTAGAGCTTCCGCAGCCGATATTGAAATGGCTGTTTTTGAGATGGCTGGCGCGGTGGGCGGAGCTCCACATTGTGATAAACTGTGGAAGCTTTTTTTCCCCCTCATTTAGATGGCACCAAGCAGAAAGCTGCATTGAAATTTTTGTATGACTAATTGTTTCAATCGGGTCGGGGGGGGGGGGATACATTTTTTGGAGGGGAGGCCTGTTAATTTTTTTTTTTCTTTTTTTAGGCAGTAGCATGTACTTTGCTTGTACACAATGATTGGATGCAAAGTATATAAAACAAAAACATTTCAAAATCAAAAAAGTTTTGTAGATTTTTTTTTTTGTACTATTTGATTTTATTTTTTTCTTTTACGTTTTCTTTTTCTATACTCTTAGCTTGGGTTTGTTACACTCTACGGATACCTCTGCGAGGCAATACACAGGCGTACGACACTGCTTTACAGTACGGAATAATGTGTCCACATTTTAAATGTGACGAAAACAGGAACAAAAAAAAAGTGCAAAAGTATAAATATAAAAAAAAAAAATACAAAAAAAAAAATAATGAAATAAAATGATTCTACTTTACAATAAAGAGACGAGATCCGTTCTGCAGTTTGTTTTCTGGCCGGCAGCGTCAGACGCGTAGCTTTGTTGTTTGGAATTATTTGATAGGATTTTTTTTTTATTTTTATTTTATTTTTTTTTTGTAACCGGATCATGAAAGACGAGAATCCAGTTTTTAGCTCCGTCGGTGCTCAGTAGATTTAATAACTATTTTACAAAGAGACGACCGTGTGGATTTGGTAAAGAATTCTTGTTTCTTTTCACTATGCATGCGTAAATGTTTGTAATCCGGCTTTAACCTCCTCCTCCTCTTCAGTGATATTGGGGAAAGAAAAAAAGAAAAATATTAAAAAAAAAAAATTAAGAAAAAACACCAAAAAAATTCAGAAATTTCTTGTTGCGCTTGAGTTTTTTCTTTTCTTTTTTCCCGTACACATTTTGGTACATTATTTGATGTTTACATTAAAATGTGACATTATTCAAGAAATGACAAACGCCGTGCTGTTTTATCTGGTCTTTGGGGGTCCGGGAGGGACACGCTACGGCACCGGTGGCTCGCCATTGCTGCGTACAGACGTTTCCGTACATTTGATCGTTGTTTAGTGGCCACAGCGCCCTCTGTACCGTTGTGGCGGTGCCTGATTACTACAGCTCGGTCTCATTCACTTTAGTAGGACTGAGCTGTAATACCGGGAACAGCCACTATCAAGTGTATGGCGCTGTGCTTGCTAAACAGTCAAGGGGATGCGCATCCAGCGTCGGACCAGGAGTCAGACCCCCACCAGTCGCATCGGTGGTCACCGTCCTAGCCCTTTAAGGGATGTCTGTCTGTGCTATCATAGAGGTGGGGGTGAAGTCACCATGTCGGTGTAAAGTTAGGATGTTATGACAGGGACCTCATCAACTATGGACAGCGGTGCAGGGATCGGGCTGGCGGTCCGCAGCACTGGTCCGATGACCCAGATGCGCTATTACTTTCTGCTGTTAGCATCAATATTAAATAACACAAGCAGCATAAAAAGCTGAACGTGACGAATACTCCTGTCGGTGCCCCGGGGTGTTCATGGCATGTACGGAGAAGCTGTACTTGGGGCCCTCGGTGATGATGGGGGTATTCTGCTGCACGACCACCGGTGATCGGCTGATGTCATCAGTAGCATCGAGCATCGAAATCTCACCCTGACGGCAGAGACGACCTTATAAAATCTGTGACGCTGTGACCTTTTATAAAGGGCCTGATATACAGTGATGGAGAATGAAGAAAACCTTTATAATCTACGCCCCCTCCCCCAATATGTCTAGACGAGTCGTCACTGATCTGTCGTCTATTACCGGCTTCTGGTGGAGAACAGCATCAAACAAGAAGAGATCCTGATACGTCAGCGGATGATGAGAGTCAGTTATAAAAATACAAGATTTCCGTTGGTGCAGGTTATAGTGTTACTATGTGTACAGTCATGGCCAAAAGTTTTGAGAATGATACAAATATTAATTTTTACAAAGTCTACTGCTTCAGTTTTTATAATGGCAATTTGCATATACTCCAGAATGTTATAAAGAGTGATCAGCTTAACAGCAATTACTTGCAAAGTCAATATTTGCCTAGAAAATGAACTTTATCCCCCAAAACACATTTCAACATCATTGCAGCCCTGCCTTAAAAGGACCAGCTAACATGGTTTCAGTGATTGCTCCATTAACACAGGTGTGGGTGTTGATGAGGACAGGGCTGGAGATCAATCTGTCATGATTAAGTAAGAATGACACAACTGGACACTTTAAAAGGAGGCTGGTGCTTGGCATCATTGTTTCTCTTCTGTTAACCATGGTTATCTCTAAAGAAACACGTGCAGTCATCATTGCACTGCACAAAAATGGCCTAACAGGGAAGAGTATCGCAGCTAGAAAGATTGCACCTCAGTCAACAATCTATCGCATCATCAAGAACTTCAAGGAGAGAGGTTCCATTGTTGCCAAAAAGGGCTCCAGGGCGCCCAAGAAAGACCAGCAAGCGCCAGAACCGTCTCTTAAAAGTGTTTCAGCTGCGGGATCGGGCTACCAGCAGTGCAGAGCTTGCTCAGGAATGGCAGCAGGCAGGTGTGAGTGCATCTGCACGCACTGTGAGGCGGAGACTCTTGGAGCAAGGCCTGGTCTCAAGGAGGGCAGCAAAGAAAGCCACTTCTCTCCAGAAAAAACATCAGGGACAGACTGATATTCTGCAAAAGGTACAGGGAGTGGACTGCTGAGGACTGGGGGGAAAGTCATTTTCTCTGATGAATCCCCTTTTCGATTGTTTGGACATCTGGGAAACAGCTTATTCGGAGAAGACGAGGTGAGCGCTACCACCAGTCTTGTCTTCATGCCAACTGTAAAGCATCCTGAAACCATTCATGTGTGGGGTTGCTTCTCAGCCAAGGGAATCGGCTCTCTCACAGTGCTTAAAGCCATGAATAAAGAATGGTAACCAGAATGTCCTCCGAGAGCAACTTCTCCCAACCGTCCAAGAGCAGTTGGCGATCAACCAATGCCTTTTCCAGCATGATGGAGCACCTTGCCATAAAGCAAAGCTGATAACTAAATGGCTCAGGGAACAAACATAGAGATTTTTGGGTCCATGGCCTGGAAACTCCCCAGATCTTAATCCCATTGAGAACTTGTGGTCAATCCTCAAGAGACGGGTGGACAAACAAAAACCTACAAATTCTGACAAATGCAAGCATTGATTGTGCAAAGAATGGACGGCTATCAGTCAGGATTTGGTCCAGAAGGTGATTGAGAGCATGCCAGGGAGAATTGTAGAGGTCCTGAAGAAGAAGGGTCAACACTGCAAATATTGACTTGCTGCATTAACTCATTCTTAACTGTCAATATAAGCTTTTGTTACTCATAATATGATTGCAATTATATTTCTGTATGTGATAAAAACATCTGACAAACACACATAAAAACCAGAGGGCAGCAGATCATGTGAGAATAGAAGATTTCTGTCATTCTCAAAACTTTTGGCCATGACTGTAGTATGGAGAGGCGGTATGTATACTGTACAGCAATAATACACGTCCGTGTAGTATGGAAGGCGGTGTACTTGTACAGCAGATTAATACAGTCTGTGTAGTATGGAGAGGCGGTACTTACAGCAGAATAATACAGGTCTGTGTAGTGTGGAGAGGCGGTTGTACTGTACAGCAGATAATACAGTCTGGTAGTAGGAGAGGCGGTGTACTGTACAGCAGATAATACAGGTCTGTGTAGTTGGAGGCGGTGTACTGTACAGCCATAATACAGGTGTAGTTATGGAGAGGCGGTTACTGACAGCAGATAATACAGTCTGTTAGTATGGAGAGGCGGTGTACTGTACAGCAGATAATACAGGTCTGGTAGTGGAGAGGCGGTGTACTGTACAGCAGAATAATACAGTCTGTGTAGTATGGAGAGGCGGTGTACTGTACAGCAGATAATACAGGTCTGTGTAGTATGGAGAGGCTGTACTGTACAGCAAGATAATACAGTCTGTGTAGTATGAGAGGCGGTGTAACTGTAGCAGCAGATAATACAGTCTGTGTAGTATGGAGAGGCGGTGTACTGTACAGAAGATAATACAGGTCTGTGTAGTATGGAGAGGCGGGTTGTACTGTACAGCAGATATACAGGTCAGTGTAGATGGAGTACAGGCGGTGTTGTACTGTTCAGCAGATAATACAGGTCTGTGTAGTATGAGAGGCGGTGTACTGTTACAGCAGATAATACAGTCTGTAGTTACGGAGAGGCGGTCTGTACAGCAGTAATACAGTCAGTTTAGTATGGAGAGGCGGTGTACTGTACAGCAGATAATACAGTCTGTGTAGTATGGAGGCGGTGTACTGTTCAGCAGATAATACAGATAGAATACTGCAGGTCTGTGTAGTACGGAAGAGGCGGTGACTGTACAGCAGATACAGTCTTGTAGTATGGAGAGGCGGTGTACAAAGCAGATAACCAGGTCTGTGTAGTATGAGAAGCGGTGTACTGTACAGGCAGATAATACAGGTCTGTGAGTATGGAGAGGCGGTGTACTGTACAGCAGATA
>ONZH01000638.1:0-31300 GCA_900303285.1 Rhinella marina | reverse complement strand
TCACACAATCTCTATATACACTTAAAAGGAATATGTCACGCCAATTTTGGACTATTATCTACTGTAATACAGAGGTGCAGATCACAATTTTTTTATTTTCCTACTGCCCCTGTTAGCACTCAAAGCTGCAATGAAATACATTGTCAGGACTGCTGTGTTGTTCTAAGATAACAGAGAGGACTCGTGCACATGCACAGCAGTCCTGACAATGTATTTCAATGGAGCGCTGAGAGCTGACGGGGGGCAGTAGAAAAATAAAAAATAATGATCTACACACCTTATCTGCAGTTCTACCCATTTATTACTGTAGATTCCTTTTAAAATATTACATGGCTGAATAGAAGCAACCATCACCTGAGAGGTATGTCCGCAAAATACGAACCACAGACCCATTGAAGTCAGTGGGTCCCCCCCAAAAAATGTGGGGCTGTGCTGGTTGGAGTGGCAAGCCACGCCCCCTGCACAGCCGATCTGTTTTTTTTTTTTTACCATTTCAGGTTAAATTGATTTGCTACCACGAATAAATTTGGCTTTGAGGCAAATCGATTTTATACTGAAATTCGGATCGAATTCCACTTCGGTGGATTCGATTCGCTCATCTGTAAACATGATTATCCCAGCAGTCAGATGGCAGACAGGGGAACAATTTTATTCACTCCCTTTGAAAAGCAGGGGGAGGTGAAAGGCAGTTTTTTTTACACCCTCAGAGACTGTTGTTACACACCCCCAACAGCTCTGCAACTCCATGTCAACAAAGGGCCAGAACACAACTAGGTAAATGAGTAAAATACATTTTGTGCCAAAAACTTGCTTATTTTATGTATCTATTGCTGACCATCAGATTTACAATGCTTTCCTTTTTTTTTTTTTTTTTTATATAACTCAACCCCTATAACTATACATCAATTGTTTTGCTCATTGACATAGCTGTATAAGGCTTGTTGTTTTGCAGAATAACTTGCATTTTTTAGTATTATTTTGGTGTACATATATTGTAAAATATTTTAAATCATTCCCCATCTGACATAAATACCAAGTTACCTTTATTCTGCGAGTTGGAATGATTTCAGTTGCAGATGGCAAATCAATTCTAAATAAATGAAATTTGTCTTCAATTTCCCAAAAATTCCTATTCCAGCTGAATCCAAATAAGAGGTGCTACTTTCTGATCTCTACAGATCACTTTACTGCAATTACCTGTTGATCCGTCATTCTAATCCTGCCTGTAATTATATCACCTCTATGTAGAGATAAGGCAGGATCCTCCATTCACAATAGGTGATTGTCAAATTTTATCTATTCTTTCCTTGTACAATGACCTCTGCACGTGTCACAGAACATGCCTAGAAAACTCTCCCATAGAAGTCAATAAGTTCCCCTCCAGACCATTGGCCCATGGGACTGCTATAAAGCAATTTTTTTTAATGCTTTCTAAATGCTAAGAACAACTCAATAACAAAATCTGTAATCAGAAAATAAAAAGGGCCCCATTCCCTCTAGAAAAAAAGGCCCCATCCCCTCAGCTTGAACGTTGTCTGGGAGAGAAAATAATGATAAAAAAGGGAATAAAGAATACTACAATTCAAATTAATTTCTAGTTTTTCCAGGTACTAGTCCATAGCTGTAATGATCTGTACTTTTATTCACTCTATTTAGTCTTTTTAGAAGCTTGATTCTAGTGATTAACAGTCTAGAACTCTGAACCTCAAGTCTTCAGAACAGGCCGAATCCCGCCTGTCATTCAGTATAATACAAGTTATTGTAAATTTCAAGCCGTTTTTCAGCAATTTGCTTCAGTGAGACTGTACAGTTCCAAATAATGTGTACAAAGTCTGCCTGATGATGCGAACTGCGGGGACAACTATTGCTTTCTTTTATCTTTTATAGTCATCGCACAATGTTAAAAGTCAATATTTGCCTAGAAAATGAACTTTTATCCCCCAAAACACATTCAAACATCATTGCAAGCCCTGCCTTAAAAGGACCAGCTAACATCGTTTCAGTGATGGCTCCATTAACACAGGTGTGGGTGTTGATGAGGACAGGGCTGGAGATCAATCTGTCATGATTAATTAAGAATGACACCACTGGACACTTTAAAAAGGAGGCTGGTGCTTGGCATCATTGTTTTCTCTTCTGTTAACCATGGTTTATCTCTAAAGAAACACGTGGCAGTCATCATTGCACTGCACAAAAATGGCCTAACAGGGAAGAGTATCGCAGCTAGAAAGATTGCACCTCAGTCAACAATCTATCGCATCATCAAGAACTTCAAGGAGAGAGGTTCCATTGTTGCAAAAAGGCTCCAGGGCGCCCAAGAAAGACCAGGCAAGCGCCAGGACCGTCTCTTAAAAGTGTTTCAGCTGTGGGATCGGGCTACCAGCAGTGCAGAGCTTGCTCAGGAATGGCAGCAGGCAGGTGTGAGTGCATCTGCACGCACTGTGAGGCGGAGACTCTTGGAGCAAGGCCTGGTCTCAAGGAGGGCAGCAAAGAAGCCACTTCTCTCCAGAAAAACATCAGGGACAGACTGATATTCTGCAAAAGGTACAGGGAGTGGACTGCTGAGGACTGGGGTAAAGTCATTTTCTCTGATGAATCCCTTTTTGATTGTTTGGGACATCTGGAAAACAGCTTATTCGGAGAAGACGAGGTGAGCGCTACCACCAGTCTTGTCTCATGCCAACTGTAAAGCATCCTGAAACCATTCATGTGTGGGGTTGCTTCTCAGCCAAGGGAATCGGCTCTCTCACAGTCTGCCTAAAAACACAGCCATGAATAAAGAATGGTACCAGAATGTCCTCCGAGAGCAACTTCTCCCAACCGTCCAAGAGCAGTTTGGCGATCACAATGCCTTTTCCAGCATGATGGAGCACCTTGCCATAAAGCAAGGTGGATAACTAAATGGCTCAGGGAACAAAACATAGAGATTTTGGGTCCATGGCCTGGAAACTCCCCAGATCTTAATCCCATTGAGAACTTGTGGTCAATCATCAAGAGACGGGTGGACAAACAAAAACCTACAAATTCTGACAAAATGCAAGCATTGATTGTGCAAGAATGGACTGCTATCAGTCAGGATTTGGTCCAGAAGTTGATTGAGAGCATGCCAGGGAGAATTGCAGAGGTCCTGAAGAAGAAGGGTCAACACTGCAAATATTGACTTGCTGCATTAACTCATTCTAACTGTCAATATAAGCTTTTGTTACTCATAATATGATTGCAATTATATTTCTGTATGTGATAAAAACATCTGACAAACACACATAAAAACCAGAGGGCAGCAGATCATGTGAAAATATAATATTTGTGTCATTCTCAAAACTTTTGGCCATGACTGTACAAGGTACAGGGATCAGAAATATGTTGGCCATTTCACGCCATTTCAGAGATTGGCAAAATGGCAATGTATCTTTCCTGTGTGTACATGCATGTGAATGAGTGTCTAAGCCTAGGAGAGGTGGTGATTGGAGAATTCCATTAGATCCTTAAGATGGACACTCAGTTTCCAAAAGGCTTCAATTTACGCTTGGATATTATGTGTTTCTACTGAAGTAGTCCTAGCAATGGAGCCTAGTGCATAGCACAGAGGGGAAGAATGGGTTAATGATCAGGTGTAGGCAGTAACGAATGGAGAGGTTAAGGGGTGGGATTTTTTAAATGAAGTCTTGTTCCACTTTTTCTTATGTCATGACTACGGACGCGTAAACTATATCTACAATGTTACACCTTTTAATGGATTCAATAAAGAATGAAGTTTTAATGGACAAAATGCCGGTATGGAACTCCTTATCATTGCCAGGAGTCAGACCCCGCCAATCAAATATTGATGGCCTATCCTGAGAATAGGCCTTCAATAGCAAAATCATATAATATCAATTTAAGTCACCATGTCATCAATTTTTTTTACAGAGTGCAGTAAAAATTTGGTCAGCTCTATAATGTTTGTAAAAGTGTTTGCTGTCCGCTGATATCCCCCTGCTTTCAACCGCTGTCCCGGGCTCTGTGTTCAGCGGTGAATCTGCTCCACGTTTTCCTTCTAGCCCTGGGCGCAACATGCTTTCAGCTTGTTCCCTGTAGAACTTCTTTAAGAGCTGGCGCTAGTCACTTCCTGTGATTTATGGGTTTAGCACCTGTGACCATGCTGACCATTCCTTGCCCTCCTGCACCTATTTAAGTGGTCCGGCCCCCTTTCTAGGTGCCTGAGCATCAAGGACCTTTTGTCTTGCAAAGGTTGGTGTTATCTCTGCTTGTTTACCTGACCTGTGCATGTGTTTCTGGGCTCTGCTACCTGTTCGACCCCTATCTGCCATGGTCTCGACTTTCCTGCTGCTGACCCGGATTCCCGGACCTGTGCTGCTTGCCTGACCTATTGCTTGTTTGACTTCACCTCTGCCTCATCCCTCGGTCCTGCACTGTTGCTCCTGGTTACAACTCGGCCTGCAGACTATGACTGTACCTCTGGTACCTTGCACTGCTAGTCCCTAGTCTACCTGGACAGCTTCTTTGTGTGCCAAACTTCCTCAAGAGGTAGCGACCTGGTGTTTCCTCAGGAAAGTCTATCCCCACCATCAAGGGTACTGCGAAAAACGAGTGGTTCACTTAGACAATGCCCTTAGAGGAGGTTGGTCACGTGGCACAGGGGGTTCACACCTGCTGCTTCGTGACAATGTTCTAGAATGTTTAGTAGGCATAATGTCAAATAGTTATTGTGAATGGGTGAAGGGGGTATTTTAAGGGTGGCTGCACACAGTGCAGATTTGTGTGCAAAAATCCACATGAAATCTACACTATATCGCATTTTTGGTGCTTTCTTGTGCACAAAAAGTGTACATAAGAGTTGTCTAATCTCATGCACTTTGCTGGGTACTGTAATCCACGCGGAAAAAAAATGCATGCAATCCGCATCGTGTGCAGCCACCCTAAACTTTCCATTTACAAGCTCACAATATTTTCTTACAAATTACTATTGAACACTAGCTTGCCTACCATACAATATCTGCTGTAAATGGCCTAGGACAAGGTCTTTAAAGCCATTGCACATAGGCCAGGTTTATCATAGGTCATTTTTTACAGTGTCAAATTATTAAACAATCCCTTGAGTGCCGTCATTTTATATATCTTTCCAGCTGAAATTTTACAAGCAGTAATAACAGGAAAATGCCTTGAGAAGTGTTACTCTCCATACTGAAAAAGGTATCCTGCTGCCAGCCCCATCTTTGACACTTGGAGTTGTTACTGTACGTTCACATGAATTATGAGTTTGTTATTTTAGCTCTAGATCAGCTGCTTTGTCGATGCTTTATTCCCATGTGCCTGACTCAAATGCTCAAGTCAGCACATTCAAGGCAGACAGCTTTTGAAAGGCTTTGCAAGGCTGAACATGCAGATTTAACTCATTGAATGTACTGGAGTCTCATGCAAAACGTGGACTACCGCCGTGTTCAATCCTGTCCAGCTGAAATCGCATTAAACTGGAAGTCTATCCCATTTATCTACAGTAAGCAAGACCAGCTTACTTCAATATATTACAGCTTCCACCACATTATTCTCAGGTCATTGTGAATACGTTTTTCAGCATTAAATATGCCATATAATTAACATAAATACATGATAGCCAGATACTGGGCCTAGGAGCCTTAGGGGGCCCAAAGACCAGTGTGCCACATAAGAAGACATCAGTATTATAGAAAGTGCATGCTGGTAAACTTACACCTCTGGCTGGAGGGAAGGGGTTAGGTCGAGATTTGGCATTGGGGGGGGGTGCCGTTTCAATTTTTGCATCAGGCAGCATGAAAGCTATGTGCTCCCCTGCCCCTGGCCACAAAGCACTGAGGGAAGGGGGGCCCAAGCTGAACTCTTGCCCCAGGGCCCATGAGCCTTTTGCTATGCCCCTGATGACAGCACAGTCTATTTTTTTAATATGGCCTCCAATAATCTATAAAGTCTGACAGCCCAGTGCAGTGTCCTGGAGCAAGAGTATTGTGGAGTTTGGATGTTTGTGGACATCTACCCTTTTGCTGCTATGCAAAGCCATCAACCTGCACTTTATATGTTTATTGTAATATATCTTGTTCATTTGCACTGTTATTGCACTGTATTTGCACTGCACTATGGAAAAGGTTGATGCACAGTAAGCTAATACTGAGAGGCTTTGGGACCTTCTAGCTTGTTCACCGAGAAGCTTGTAATTTGCCATTTACCATAAGGGATTATAAAAAGCTGAGTTTTGGAGGAGAAAAACAGACACAGTGAACTATTAAATGCCTGGTTTAGTTCTGTCAGATGGTTGTTTACAGCTAGAAACTGCTTAGGCTACTTTCACACTAGCGTTTTTAATTTCCGGTATTGAGTTCCGTCATAGGGGCTCAATACCGGAAAAAAACGCTTCAGTGTCAATGGGGACAAAACTGAACTGAAGACAACGGAATGCTCCTGAAAGCATTCTGTTCCGTCTTCAGACCGGAGAACAAACCGCAGCATGCTGCGGTTTTCTCTCCGGTCCAGGCATCCGCACCAAGACGGATCCGGAATGACCCCCAATGCAAGTCAATGGGGACGGATCCATTTGGTGTGACACACCAGTAATCCGGATCTGTCCTCCATTGACTTGCAATGGGGGGTCATTCCGGATCCGGCTAAACATATACAGAAATACATACAGATATACATACATACTCACACATACACACAAACACATACATACTCACATACTCCAAGCAGGGACGCCGGCAGCATGTCTTCACGCGCCTCCTGCGCACAGCTATGACGTTTCCCCACTGCGCCCAGCAGACGGCACTGTGGGGAATCGTCATCACTGCGCGCAGGAGGCGCGTGAAGACGTGCTGCCGGCGTCCCTGGCTGGAGTATGTAAGTATGTATGTGTGTATGTATGTATGTATGTTCTCTGTGTCAACATGTGTGGGGCCGGAGCGCTGCTCCGGCTCCACACATGTATCAGCGGTAGTACGGATCCGTCGGCACCCTTTAGATGCCGGATCCGTGCTGCCGCTAGTGTGAAAGAGGCCTTAGTCATTTCCATTGACTTAATACACAATACAAGTCTATGACAGCTGGGAACTGTAAAATTGTTTATTTTAGATTGTGCTTCTCCAGCTTCACCCCTCCCACTAGAAGGTTCTTGGTCAGTTGGAAAATGTATAAAGTAAAGCACTGAGGGGCCCTAGTT
The DNA here is from genome assembly GCA_900303285.1 of Rhinella marina. Classification (NCBI taxonomy): domain Eukaryota; kingdom Metazoa; phylum Chordata; class Amphibia; order Anura; family Bufonidae; genus Rhinella; species Rhinella marina. The sequence goes on along the minus strand of ONZH01000638.1, from coordinate 24,114 downwards.
GTCTGCAGATAGGGAACATTGTTTAGAAGGACAGACTCTGCCAGACTCTACAAGTGACCAGAAGAAGATGCTGAGACAGGGATACTCAGCTTGATAACTGAGCCACAGACCCTGGGCCACCAGCCCTTTGGCTAGACTATCAGGCTTGTGAGAGCGGTACAGTCAGCTCAGGGCTTTCCTCACTACAGGACCTTCTTCTTCCACGGAGGAAAGTGGAGAAGCTAGCTCAGTACATTGCCTGTATTGTTGTTCTTGAGTTCCTCCAAGTCTCTTTAGACTGTATGAATATTAAAAAAACAAACATATTTTGGACTATTTCCCACCATATAAACAGTATACTATTTTCTATATTAATAAACATTTCTCAAGAATCTTTTCACATACAAAATACTACATAGTTAAGAAGGTTCTAGGACCCAAAATATAAATAAACTTATGGACCAGACTGCCAAAGAAATCGCTGCTTTTCACAGTTTAGCCAATATGGGGGGCCCGAGCTATGGCATATGAACATATTTGTCCTGATGGGACAATACCTTTAAATAAAAAATATGACCCATCCATTGCCAAATGAAGTCAAAACCTTTATATAAAAGTTAGACACAATCTTTGCTGGTGTATTTGCCACAAGCCCAGGAGATGCAGGAGTGGAAGATGGGAGTGGTAGTGGCTTGGGCTGCAATAATTATTCACAGTGACAATCCTCACACCGATACTCCCTAGGGCCAGGGCAGTGATAGGAGGGCACACCCTTTTTTTCCTTGGGGCACACACTAAAGTTGTGGCTCCTGCCTGATGGTAGTTGTGATGCCCTTGATGTTGTGTGTTTGTTGCAGGTGCAAGGCAGGAGATATAGGTGCTGGAGTCAGTAACCAGGCCAGTTGTAGAATAGAAACAAGTCTCTTTTTACTAAAGTGCACAGTGGGAGTTATTGTAAATCCAACAATATCAAGGCACAGTTCCAAGGCAAGTCACAGTGCAATCTCTTCACAATAGCTGTATATAGACAAATGGCAACAATGATGATATTTGGAGTAGTAGTCCATGAGCGTGCAAAACTCTCAAAAATGATTACTGCAATTCCTACAAATGGTCGGCCAATCCGTAACATAAATAAAGGTGCCATTAAGTGTTAATCCTTCCACAAACAGTAAAGTCTATAGCCAAAATGTTGCTAACATGCATGGTCTTGCTATCCTAGACAGTCTTTGGGTACCTGTTCCTTCATCCCATAGGTATTCTCTTTGTCACAGGAATACTGCTTTTCTTGGAGAAATAGTCTCTTTCCTTGCCTCCAGCTTTACACTGGCTCATAGGTATCTGCTTCTCCTACAAGCAAATCCCAACATTAGCTAGCATCTGCCCTGAATTGCAGACAGACCTAAACAAAAGCAGCTGATGCAATATAAATAACTAGCTCCAACATCAGAGGGCAAGGCTAGTTCCCTCTGCTGAGTCAGGGCCTAATTAATTAAACAGTACCACATATAGGCAGCTTTTGGGAATACATGCAAAGAAAAATACAAATCATTAATCATTTTAGTAATGTACCAAATAACACTTTGCAGGGCTCCACTTCTGGGGTGTTGCATACTTGATAATGACAATTTCTAAAATGTTCCAAAAACTAGAATATTTCATAACACCAGTACCTGAGAGAATCCCTGAGGGAATGAGAACAGACATTCTTCAGACTGTTTAGGAATACAAGGGACTGTATGTGATAGGTAACACTCATTTATGGCTGTGGACTTTGCTACTTGTGAAAAATGGTGGATTGAAGGAATTATTCTGTAATATTCTACTTCCTGTGAAAAATAGTTTTACTCACTTTTACACAACTTAGGCTACTTTCACACTTGTGTTGTTAATTCCAATATTGAGATCTGGCAGAGGATCTCAATGCCGCAATTAAACAGATCAGTTTGGATTTTGCACATCAGGATGCATCTGTTCTGTTAGGGTGCGGTTGTGTGAAATCAAAACTGCCAAAAAAACGGATCTGTCACTAAGTACATTATACATTATACAGTACATATACAATGGGTGACTCTGAAAAAAAAACCAGATCTGTCTCATTGACTTACATTGTTTTCAGTGACGGATACTTTTTTTTCCAGTTTTTATGACTGAACACAAAACCGCAGCTTGTAGATCTCTCTCCCTTCGGAATGCATGAGGACTAAATGGAAACATTTTTTTCTGGTATTGAGATCCTCTGCTGGACCTCAATACCGGAAAACAACGCAAGTGTGAAAGTAGACTTATAAATTAAAGTACCTGCCAAAACTCCTTTACCTTTTATTCTTAGTGCCTCAAGTACTAAATAATAAAGCTAAAAAGCATATAATGTCAGCAACCGCTTACGTGAACTGCTTGTTTCATAGTTATGCTTAATGATTTTACAATTACTTCTGGGGTTCATCACATCAAAGACATTAACAATAGTACACAATATGGACAAAACAAAGAAGCTGCTTTGCACTTGCAATAATATTTGCGAACTCAGCTATTAACTATCTAGGGAGCCGTGAATAACTTATTATTGCGGTACTTGTTATGTTGAATGCTGTGGGAATTTAGGCGAAAATCAATTCTTAGAGGAAACATTAATAGCAGATTATTACTGCACATTACAGCAACTTTATACTGTAAGCATAAGCTATCATTGCAGTGGTTAGCATAATAAAATACAAGTTACCCTTTAACATTTATTAATTATTTTTAATTTTTAGGATCTCACTCATCCACATCCCAGAAGACATGACGTGCTGGCCTCCCAACGTAGATATTAAAATATGCTTTCCAAGTGTTGATCTAAGTGATGGCAGCTTGTTATAGGAGGTGGGTTTTTATGTAGACCAGTTACATAACACTGCTCTGTGGACAAGAAATGTTCATTGCTTTAGAATGACTTATCGCATCTCCAGTTCTACCGGAAGATGTAAAGTAATAATGGAAACAAGTATTTGGGGATTAGTCTTTAATGGAGACTGCATAAGGAAGCAATTTGTTCTTATAAAACACCATTCATGACTGTATGAATTATTTGAAATATATTATATGAAGTATTTTAACAAATATTCATTGCTCCTTCTCTCCCTTCACACCCTTAAGGCCCCTTTCACACGAGCGTGTCCGGATTTGGTCCGGATGCGTTCAGGAAAATCCGCACGCATCCGCACCAATCCGCACGCAATCGCAGTCAGTTTTGACTGCGATTGCGTACGTTTGTTCAGTTTTTTCCGCGCGGGTGCGAAGCGTTTCAATGCGTTTTTCACGCGCGTGAAAAAAAACTGAATGTTTACAAACAACATTAGCAACCATCAGTGAATCACGCATTGCATCCGCACTTGTGTGCGGATGCAATGCGTTATTCACGCAGCCCCATTCACTTCAATGGGGCCAGGGCTGCGTGAAAAACGCAGAATATAGAACATGCTGCGATTTTCACGCAACGGCGAACTGCTGTGTGAAAAACATCGCTCATGTGAAAAGCCCCATTGAAATGAATGGGTCAGGATTCAGTGCGGGTGCAATGCGTTCGCATCACGCATTGCACCCGCGCGGAAACATCGCCCGTGTGAAAGGGGGCCTAAAGGAGTTATCCCATCTCAGGCAATGGGGGCATATCACTAGGAGGAGAACACCTTCCATCGTGCCTGCATCAGTGACGGCCCACGCCCAGACCCTATGGGACTATAAGAAAGCGGTGGAGAACTGGGTCATCCAAGTGCTTGACCATCCGAGGCTGGGAGACCCTATGCTGGAAAGGCGCAAAGGAACCATAATCTGGTTTTCGGGGGAGAGAGGCAGTGTCACATAGCTGTATGAGGGCTTGTTTTTTGCAGGAAAGTTGTACTTTCCACTATTTAATATTGCATATGATGTAGTGGAAGCGGGAAAAAACTTCCAAATCGGGTGAAATTGCAAAAAAAACCAACAATTCCGCCATAGTTTTACGGGTTTTTTACTTACGACGTTCGATTTGAAATAAAACTGACCAGTTAATTTCATTCTACAGGTCACTACGAATCCAGTGATATCTAATATGTATAGTTTTTCTTGCGTTTTAATAGTGATAAAATAATTAGAATGTTGGATTTTTTTTTTTGTCGCCATATTTTGACGCCTATAACTTTTTTATATTAATGTGTACTGAGCTGTATGGGGGCTCATTTTTTGTGGGGCGATCTGAACTTTACATTATACCATTCTGGGGTGTGTATGACTTTTTGATCACTTTTTATTAAAAATTTTTTAGAAAATTAAGCGACAAAAAACAGCAAATCGGCCATTTTTACGCTTTTTTCCGTTTCTCTGTTTTCCGTATGGGAAAGAAATTTTCATATTTTTATGGTATGGACGTTTTCACACATGGCGAAACCCATGATGTGTATTTTTTTTAAATTTTTTTACTACTTTTATTTTTATTTTGGAGAAAGGGGGGTGATTTTAATTTCTATGTTTTTTTATTTTTAAAAACTTTATTTATTTAATTATTTTATACTTTTTTATAGTTCCCATAGGGAACTATAACAAGCAATCTTCTGATTGCTGTTATCATAGACTCCAATGCACTTGCATTGGAGTCTATGGTGATTTTACTACTTTCCTATGGAGTCCTATTATAGGCAACGGCTCCATAGGAAATACTATGCAGATGCCTCCTGTCCATTCAGATAGACAGGGGCTGCTGTCTACACGCTCCGGCTCCTCCGATCGCCACACGGGGGAGCCGGAGCAACACCGGAAATGCGCGCTTCTGGTGTTTGATGCACTCGGATGCCGTGGTCAGCATTGACCACGGCATCCGTGGGGTTAAATGTCCGCGATCGGCATTACTGCCGGTTGCGGACATCAGCCGCGGGTGTCTGCTGTAGGAATTAACAGGTCTCCCACGGCTATGGAGCCATCTTTAAAGACACACCCAGCGTCGTACTATTACGGCGCTGGGCGCGAAGGGGTTAAGCGTCCTTACCTGCCCCAAGCCCGTCATAGCCTATATGTGGTGGATCAGGTCGAATATACCCCCATGGCATCCCTGAAAGGCCCCTTTGCTACTGGGGTAATGTTATTGTCGAAGCCCCTGGTACCTGGCTGGATGATCCAGCAGCCGCAGGACGCATGTGCTGCCTACAAGAGACAGCAGATGGCACCCTCCGTTTCAGATAGAAACCACAGCCATAGCCGGAGCCTCTGATCTCTAGATTGCCACCACCACCACAGTCCTTTCACCTAGGTCAGCTGACTACATCATCCTTCAATTTCCAGCCCACGGTGATCCAGTACCAGCTACCGTGGAAAATGGCATCAGCAGCAGCCCAGGGAGCTGGTGGTACTTCCTTGGGTGCAGCCTTGCCTGAACCGCTGCAGCCAGAAATCCTTACCTCTGCTGTCCCGGCAGGAGGATCTGGAAAGGTGAAGGCTTAAGTGGCAGCAGCGCTCACCAGTGTTACCACCCGGTCAAGTCCAAATTCTAGTAGAAGAGGGCAGTGGAGCTCAACAACGGCAGCCAGACTGTCCTACAGGAGGCAGGAGCATCCTCTTATGTCATTTAGCAGCAGTAGCAGCGAGGAGGACTTCAGGTCCCTCATCTGAGGAACCCTTTGGTTCCTGTCTGGCTGACTTAAAGGACACCTCATGGTCTGGAGTCTGGTCTGGACCTATGGGAGCCACAACATGGACTGCACCTGATGGGTGAGAGCTTGTTGGCACGTTTTTAATTTATCTTTTTTATTGCCCCCTGCTTGACTCTCACCCAGATGGCCGTGGCTTGTCAGGACTCCCCCCATTCTGCAGAAAATTCCCAGTTGCGCCTAAGCATGCCTATTTTCCTTTTTCCCCCCTTCTCAGGTTATTTGGGAGCCCCCTTTGCAAAAAGGGTTCTCTATTTGCTGCTATTTTATATTATCCATGTGGATTACACGTTACCTGTTTGGATTACAAAATTACCTCACGTGGATTACAATTGAATTTTGGACTATGTGTTCCAGTGTTTTATGCCAAGCAGCCAAGAAATGAGACTCAAACATATATCTGAGCCTATTATGCTTGCAAATGTGAAATTGATTGCACTAAAATGTTTGCATAATTATGTCTTTGCAGTATTTTAGCAATAATGTTTTTACAGGTTCAGAAACGTTCAAGCACTTTAGCCCATTGTGTGTATTCTTTTTCAGGTACTGCAATGTGTCCTATTATGCACTTATTGTATAGTGTTTTTGGTAAATTATGCACTTAGCCGGAGAGCTAGCACCTTACTTTTCTAGCTCATATGGACTGCCTCAGAGGACTGTACGCCGCGGCCTAGCCTCGTGCGTGTGTATGACACAATCAAGAGACAATAGTACGCTAAGGATTTGTACGCACTTTGTATGCTAATGCTTACGTTTTCAGTTCAGTAGCGTACTTTTAACAACGGTTCGACTGTATATTCGTAATTTGTGCAGGAATGTTCGCAGAACAATGATTATTTTTTAACGCAACTTCAACTGAATAAATTCATATTAAGAACGAATCTTGTTATGAATTTGTCGATTATTCGCCGAAGCAAATTTTTGTAGATTCGCTCATCTCTAATACATGACTGTGGCATCTGAGAATAAAAACAGTGTAAAATTAACAGAAAAAAAATGAAATCATACTTACCGCCTCCATTTGCTCACAACGGGCTGGCCACCGCCATCTTGATCTGACACGACCCGAGGTGATGTCATATGTCACCATGCATGGCATTTTGGACGAGATCATCAATCAAGATGGCTGCGGATGGCCCACCACGAGCAAATAGAGGTGGTATGATTTATTTTATTTTTTTCACTATTTCAGGTTAAATTGGTTTGCTACCATGAAGGTAAATTTCCATGAGGAAATTCTGCTTTGTGGTGAATCGAATTTATCCTAAATTTGGATCGAATTCCACTTAGTTGCATTGGATTCGCTCATCTCTATTTGCCACACATTTCATTTTTGAAGCCAAAATCAGGAGGGAAGTTAAAAAACAGATTTTGGTTTCAGAAACTGCATCAAAAACGTGAACATGTGGCAGCATCCTTGCTGTTTCATACCCCAGTGGATTTTAGTGTACCGAATAGATTAGGGGGTGCTATGCTCACATTACAGAAACACAGGGGTATCGTCAGAACTCAATTTCTTCTGATGTCGTCTGAGCTGGAATTTTTAGTACGGCAGAAAAAGGCTGCAGGAACTGGCTCCCTGGTGAGAATTCAGATTCCACTTGAACTAAACATTTAAAACTCAAAGGTTGTATATATCCGAACTACAGACATTTGCTTGGCTTTAGAACTGCTTTATGCCTATACTATTACTATCTGAATCGGTCCTTGACAAGAAAAAAAATGAGAAGTGCTACCTAAGGTCATAACAGGTGCAGGACGAATTATCAGTATTCCCAGTTATAAAGAGCTACAGATTACACAGGCGGTGCATAAGTAAAAATTATTGTTAATGAAGACCTCTTACCTCTGCTGACATGTTCTTTTAAGCAAGTATTTGCATTCCCCATGTAAAATTCTGGAGAAATTATTCTTTTAACTTTACGTTATTATTCCTGCTAGAAGTTATGAATGAATTCAGTGAAGGCCTAGCTGGGTGATACACGTTGCTACTGGTGGCATTGATTGGATATTGTCAGACTGTGCAGGAACACCAATGGGGTAATTTAACAAAGTGGTGAGAAGTAGAACTGGCTTAGTTGACCATAGCAACCATTCAGATTCCACCTTTCATTTTGGACAGCTCCTTTGGAAAATGAAAGGTGAAATCTGATTGGTTGCTATGGGCAACTAAGCCAGTTCTACTTTACGCCAGTTTGATAAATGACCCCACAAGTGTCTTAGACACTTGTTTTGGCTCATCTGACAAAGATGGAAAAATGTGTTCTAAAACTGTACCAAAATTTAGACACAAAATTCTTGCGCAAATCAAACCAGCAAATAAGAGGTGGAATAATCTTAGATTAGACACTAAATTTAACTTCACTGTTATAAATTTGGTGCATTGTAAAGGGGTTTTCTAAGGTTTTTATACTGATAGCCTATCTTTAGGATAGGTCATCAATATTAGATCGGAAGGGGTCCTACTCCTCGCACCCCACTGATCAGCTGTTCAACAGTAGCTCCAACACAATAAACCAGATAGACCATCAATATAATTGTCCTGAGGAACCCCTTTAAGACAGAAAATGGACAGAGACATGTGAATGAGGCCTTATGCTGTCAAGCCTGAGCGTAGACAGTACTTGTAAATCACACCCTTCAAAGGAGTTGTCTCACTTCAGCAAATAGCATTTATCATGTAGATAAAGTTAATACAAGTCACTTACTAATGTATTGTGATTACCCATGTTGCCTCCTGTGCTGGCTTGATTCATTTTTCCATCACATTACACACTGCTCATAGCCATGGATTACAACCACCCTGCAATCCATTAGTGGTAGTTGTGCTTGCACAATATAGGAAAAAGCATCAGCCTATGCACTCCCACAGTCCTGGCCAACAGAGAGGCTGACGCTTTTTCCTATAGTGTGCACGCACGTCCACTGCTGCTGGATTGCAGGGTGGTCATAACCATGGAAATGAGCAGTGTATAATGTGATGTAAAAATGAATCCAACCAGCAAAGGAGGCAATATGGGTAATAACAATACATTGGTAAGTGCCTATTAACTTTCTCTACATGATAAATGCCATTTGCTTAAGTGAGACAACCCCTTTAAGGGGTTTCTGTGTGAATTATATGTAACTTTGTCTTTCATTTTCTGTTTCTTTGTTTTTTGCCTAGATTTTTTTTTTTTATTTACTGAGAAGCCACATTAACCCTTTCAACACCGTGCCAGTTTTCACCTTCCTGCCCAGGCCATTTTTTGCAAATCTGACGTGTCACCTTATGTGGTAATAACTTTGGAACACTTTTACTTATCCAAGGTATTCTGAGATTGTTTTCTCGTGACACATTGTACTTCATGACAGTGGTAAATTTGAGTCAATATATTTTTCCTTTATTTAAAAAAAAAAATCCCAAATTTACAAAAAATATGAAAACATTCATAATTTTCTAAATCTGATTTCTCTACTTTTAAGACAGATAGTAATGCCTCATAAAATAGTTATCAGTCATCATTCCCCATATGGCTACTTTATGTTGGCATCATTTTGTAAATGTCATTTTATTTTTTTAAGACGTTAGAAGGCTTAGAAGTTTAGAAGCCATTTTTCAAATTTTCAACAAAATTTCCAAAACCATTTTTTTAAGCACCTATTCAGATATAAAGTGATTTTGAGGGGCTTACATAATGGAAACCATCCATAAATTACCCCATTTTAGAAACTACACACCTCAAATTATTCAAAACTGATGTTACACACTTTGTTAACCCTTTAGGTGTTCCACAAGAATTAAAGGTAACTGGAGATTTTTTAAGATTTTTCATGTTAATCAATTTTTTTCTTGCAACACAGCAAGGGTTAACAGCAAACTAAACCTCAATATACATAATATGTATAATATATAACTGATTCTGCAGTTTACAGAAATACCCCATATGTGGCGGTAAACTGCTCTATTGGCATGTGGCAGTGGTCAGAAGGAAAGAGGCAGATTTTGCTAGAATGGTTTTAGGCACCATTTTGTAATTGAGAGACCCTGACGTACCCCTAGAGTGGAAACACTCAAAAAGTGACCCCATTTTGGAAACTACATCCTTCAAAGAATATATTAAGGGGGGTACTGACCAATTTGACCCCCTAAGCGTTTTTACGGAATTTGGAAACACTTTGCTGTGAAAATGAAAAGTTTCATTTCTTCCAATAAAATTTTGCTTTAGCCCCAAATTTTTCATTTTCACAAGGGGTAACGGGAGAAAAGCACCCCATAATTTGTTACCCATTTTCTCCTGAATATGGAAACACCCCATATGTGTTGGTAAACTGATGTGGGGGCACATGGCAGGATTCAGAATAGAAGGAGCGCCATATGGATTTTGCAGCGCAGATTTTGATGGATTGGTTTGCGGGTGACATTGGTTTTTATTTTTTGAGTTATTGTCCTATGTGGGGGCTCATTTTTTGCGGGATGAGGTGACGTTTTAATTTGTACCATTTTGGGGTACATGAGACTTTTTGATCGCTTGGTATTACACTTTTTGTGAGTTTTGACATAGTTTTTTTTTAATTTTTTTTTTACAGCATTCACCTGAAGGGGCAAATAATGTGATATTTTTATAGAGCAGGTTGCTACGGACACGGCAATACCCAATATGTCTATTATTTTTATTTTTGTTAAGTTTTACACAGTAAATAAATTTTTTAACTGAATTAAATCTTGTTTTTGTGTCGCCATTTTCTAACTGCCCTATTTTTATATTTTTGGGGTGATTGTCTTAGGTAGGGTCTCAATTTCTGTGAGATGAGATGATGGTTTGATTGGTACCATTTTGGGGTACATACGCCTTTTTGATCGCGTGGTATTACACTTTTTGTGAGGCAAGGTGAAAAAAATGGCTGTTTTGGCATAGTTTTTCAAAAATTTTTTTACAGCATTCACCTGGGGGGCCATCTCATGTAATATTTTTATAGAACAGGTTGTTTCGAACATGGCGATACCCAATATGTCTATTATTTTTATGCTTTTAAATTTTTACATTGTGAAAACATTTTTGAACAGAATAAAATCTTTTTTTGTGTTGCCATTTTCTGAGAGCCATATTTTTTTATTTTTTGGGCGATTGTCTTAGCTAGGGTCTCATTTTTTGCGGAACGAGATGACGGTTTTATTGGTACCATTTTGGGGTAAATACGCTTTTTTAATTGCCTGCTATTACACTTTTTGTGAGGGAAAGTGACCAAAAAAATGGCTGTTTTGGCACTGCTTTTTCCTTTTTTTTTTTTTTTTACTTTACTTCGTTCACCTAGTGGGGTGGATCATGTGATATTTTTATAGAGCCGGTCGATACGGACGCGGCGATACCTAATATGTCTACTTTTCTTTTTTTCTCTTTCTTTTTTTACAATTTTTTAAACTTTATTTGGGGAAAGATCTCACAGGCTCGCAGGGATGGCAGCCTCGATGCCTAAGGAAGGCATTGGGCAGCCATCCAAGCCGTTGGGTCCCCGTCAAAGCAGCGCGGGGTATTCTACGTATTTTTATGGACTACATGCCATGCTACAAAAGTGTGTGCAGCAGCCGCTTTACTCTGAAATCAGCATTTCAAGATGAATTTATGTTTCCAGTATAATATACTGGTAAGAGCAGCAGCTGTTTTCTAGTGCGTTCATGCTCAGTAATGAATGGGGAGCACCTGCTTATAGAAAATCTCATCAATGACAACCAGTAATAAAAGATGTTAACGCACCCACTGTATTTCCTGCAGATCACTGACACCATTACACGCACTCATTAACTAATTAGTGAAAGACAGTCTACTACATGCCATACAGATTTCATATAATACCCCCTACTGCTTGCAGGAAATGATAATTCACAGTCTGTTACTGGTGCGGAGGCCTCCAATGTAGAAAATCTAAAATGTGCCTCACGTCATCATGAGAAGTAGAAGATAGGAGAGGTCTCGAGCTGAGTCATAGCCATTTGTTATGTTCTCCACATGTGCAATGCAGTAAACATGGGAGGAGCGTCTGTTCGTTTCCCTGCTCGAGATTACCAGACAGGCTAGTGACAAAGACATAGAAGCCAGACTAAAGCTGCCAAGATCTGCAGACGAAGATCTTACACTAAATCCAACCAAGCTCGAAAACCTTACTGGAGACATGTGAAAGATTGTCTTCTTCTTAAAATGTATAATATATTAGAAAGATCCTGTATATCACCTCTAATGTAGCCAGCTATGTTCACTTTCTAATAGTCATCATCATGTGAAACTGAGCCTAATACATGCAAAATCCTGTTTTATCATTGCTTTTATTTAGCTTTTACACATTTTTGAGGATGCTAGTAAAGAAGTGAGTGTTCATCTGTTTTAGACCAGTTTCTTATGGTAAGAATATGGCTGCCCCTTAGAGTCCATATAATATACAGTAGTTAAGACTCAGACTCTACTGTGGATCCCTCTCTGCTTCCATTCTGACAGTTACCAATCTCTGCTGCTCTCTACTTCTTGGTCCCAGCTTGCTTAGCTATCACTGGCCACAGCGGTTCTCCACCTTAATCAGTGACTGACTGACATTTCCTTCATCCAGGACCAGGGACAGCAGCAGGGACCAGTAAGCAAGAAATGTGAGAAGCAAAGGGTTGGTGAGTATCCCACATAAAAATAATGTAAGGGGGTGTCTCACTTCAGCAAATGGCATTTATCATTACTAATGTATTGTGATTGTCCATATTGCTTCCTTTGCTGGCTTGATTCATTTTTACATCACATTACACACTGCTCATATCCAGGGGTTACGGCCACCCTGCAATCCAGCAGTGGTGGACGTGCTTGCACACTATCAGCCTTTCTGGTGGCCAGTACTGTGGGAGCACATAGTGTGCAAGCACTCCTCCACAGCTGCTGGATTGCAGGGTGGTCGTAACCCTTAGATATGAGCAGTGTATAATGTGATGGAAAAGTGAATGAAGTCAGCAAAGGAAGCAATATGGATAATCACAATATATTAGTAAGTGCCTTGTAATAACTCTCTCTTCTCTACATGATGAATGCCATTTGCTGAAGTGATACAACCCCTTTAAGGTTGTGATTACATGCAACTTTTTTAACCTTGTCTTTCATTTTCTGTTTCTTTGTGTTTTGTCTAGATTTTTTTATCCACATACAAATACATAACTTCAGAGAAGCTGTGGATGGATATGAGAAGTGAATATTTGGCCATAGTCAGAAAATTGTTACCACAATTATGGTTATAGGAAAGTTCTATAATTGGAGCGACTGTTGGTAAGTTTCATATAACTGTTTCCGAGAATGAGAAGTCCTGATGAAATAGGTTTCCATTGATCAAGAAGAGTTTTATCATCAATTGCCACTCCAAACTCCTATCTTTTAAGTAGGGCTTCTTATCAAATGTCAGTTACTCATAAAAGTGAATCTAAACTGTATCTCAACAGGAATACCAGCAGTTTATACAGACATAAGAGTTTATGCACAAAGGAATGCTATGTGTATGGACCCTGTATGGTGACACATCTACAGGACCTGTAGGCACTCCACGTGCCATCATATGTGGCTTTGAGCAATACTTTCATGGGGGTACAGATTGATGAAATGGCATAAGAAGAAGTATTTGTGCCTCCATATAAAAGCAGAAGTATACAAATATATAGCACAGTACCTATAGGTGGCATTTTATGTATCTGTACCAAACATACCTGTAATACAAAGTATAGAAAGAATGTATAGTCTGCACCACACAGTTTAGCCAGCTCGCGGACACACATGGTCAGCGGGTGTTTGCAGAAACATTGCGGTGCATCATAATAAAAGTGACAATGGCTTAGCCCATAGAAGGCATTCAAATGGCCCGTTGTTCGGTGGTCATTTACTATGCTTCCAGATGCACTTTGCACTTTGCTTTTCTAATAAAAGAATACATTGAATTTTAGCCACTGGTCTTAAATGGGTTTTCCAGGATTTTACTACTGATAACCTATCCTCAGGATAGGTCATCAGTATCTTATCGGTGGGGGTCCGACACCCGGGACCCCCGCAGATCAGCTGTTTGAGAAGGTACAGGCGCTCCTGTGAGCACCGCTGCCTTCTCGCAGCTTTCCAAGCACAGCGCCGTACATTGTACAGCGGCTGTGCTTGGTATCATGATGAGCCCTATTCACTTGAATGGGGCTGAGCCGCTCCTAGTCCACATGAACGATGAACGTGACGGCACTGGCCTAGGAAAAGCTAAAAATAGGCTGCGGCACTCACGGGGGCGCTGTTGCCTTCTCAAACAGCTGATTGGCAGGGGTCTCGGGTGTTGGACCCCCACCGATCAGATAATGATGACCTATCCTTAGTAGTAAAATCACAGAAAAACCCTTTAATAAAGCCCCATAGCTGGAGGTGGACCCGCAAAAGTTATGATGAGGCGCTGGCATGTCCAGAGCCAGTTCTAAATGTAAGACAGCTCCCTAGATGTCTTATATTAATACCATTTTCTACACCTAAACCAGCCATGGAAAATGGTGAATGAGACATGAGACACAATTTTAGAACTGGCGTGAGTGGGACAAAGTTGCAGATAGCACCATCTGCCACCTGCATCTGAAATACGCGTGTTTCAGCTTAGTAAATGACCCCCTATATGTCTGAAAAATCTGCCATGTAATCTGCTGCAGAAATCCAGGACTGGAGTCAAAATCCACAAAGTGCGTGAATGATCGGTAAATGTTTGACTTTTGTGTTGCGGATTGTGTTGCAGAAAATGTACTATAAGCATTCCCTTACAACTTGGACTAACATGTACAGTGTAATAGGAATAATGGGGGCTTTAGTTTTAAACTGTCAGATTAAAAGTGAATGTATTGAATATTACATTTAAATGGCGCAACATGCTGCACCTTGATAATTATTATTTCCACTCAGACCAAAACCTACTTGCTGGATTTCACGTCTGCACAGCTCCCGAATATTGAATGTTACAGTGGCTAATTGTCTTAAGCAGAGAACCTGAACTGTTCTCATCATGCATTTCTGCACGCACTTAAATATTAACAATAGTCCATGCCCCAGGTGGCAAGTCAGCACCACTTTATTACACCGCCATTTCAGTTCTCTAAAAAGTAAAGTGGGCTGTAGAAGTGGGTGGCAGCACAATATGATACAAGAACATGCTTAAAAATATCCTTTATTTTATTAATTTGTGCTACTAGCAATGCCTTCATAAAATATACAGTATTTGTTATGAATAGGATGATTACTTATTGTACCGAGGTAAGGAATGAGACAGAATTCTGGACAATTTTCACTAAAAACTGTCATATATTGCACTACAGTAATAAATGTTTAGGTTAATTTCATATGAGCCATTCATTTCAATGGGTCTGTGTACATGAGCTGCATTTTTCATGCATCATCTTGTTCTATATGGTGCGCTTTTTATGCCCTAGCATGAAATACAGAAGGCATCTGGATACAACCCAAATGCAATGCATTTTTCACTGATGGTTGTTACGAAATGTTGAATGTTGAAAAATGGATGCAATCCAGATATAATTCAGATGGGAAAAAATGGAAACACTGAACGCAATTGCAGAAAACTTGCGTGAAAACCATCAGTTTTTACCTGTACAGATCTTGATACAATCTGTATCACTCATGTGAAAGAGGTGTTCGTCTCCTTTTTCAGCTTGTTCAACAAGGGGTGTGGCTTATCGGGAAAGAGGTGTGGCTTGTTAGAAAAGGGAGTGGCCTAAGGTGTAACAATATGCACCAAAACTGCCACAAATTTCTGGCAAAAAGCCAGTCAGGTAATAGGTGGTAAAAGTTAGACTAAAGATGCACCATCAACCACTGTGATAAATCCACCATCCTCATCTTTAGACTTTCTATTTAGTTTTCTCTGTTTTCATCTGAATGAAGAAGGCCACGGATGATGGAGATGGCAGTCCACCAAAGTCTAAATGTGAATTGGTAATGGCATGCAGGTAGAGAGGATGAGTGACAGTGAACAGAAATAAAGATACATTGAACTGACCCTGCTCTGAAACACAATTCATCAAGGCAGCAAAGACAAGCCAAAAACCAACTCAGACAATAAGAAATTCACAGGGAAATAATAAATAACTTCAGTGCTAACAACAATGAAAGACTAGAGAACCACAGGTCCCAGGATACACTGACATAACACAAAAAACTAGAACAACATACAATCTAAAAACAAATGAATGGAGCATACAATATCCCCAGCAAGAGGACTGGACATGTAAAGGCTAACCAATCAACAGTTCCTCCCTAAGTTAACCAGGTCAAGTAAGGCGACAACTTGACCCAGACTCAGATGCACAGCAAGTGTTCAAAACAACATTAGTACCTAGGAGAGGAAGAGGCAGAAAGGGATTTTATATTTTATATCTGTGACCAGTAGATTTCCTGGCCAGATTAGTCCCAACCATGCTCTTGCCTATACTTCTGGTACTTCATGTGCCAACCCTTGTACAATCCAGTTGGGTTATTTCTCCTAATAGACATCTGAACTGATTTTAGGGCATGCTGGCGAAATTATAATTGCTGCCTATATCTATCTTGTGAGAAAGCAGTGGATTTGACCATTT
Organism: Rhinella marina; assembly: GCA_900303285.1. Taxonomy (NCBI): domain Eukaryota; kingdom Metazoa; phylum Chordata; class Amphibia; order Anura; family Bufonidae; genus Rhinella; species Rhinella marina. Next base: position 7,872 of record ONZH01000638.1, on the reverse strand, counting down.
GTCAAAGAAATACAGAAAATGTGCAATTAAATACAGTACAATTAAAGTGAGTGGGTGTCTTCAAATACTCAGGCAAAATAACCAGTGAAATCTCTTGCCAAATCCACCTTGTTACACATGCTTATTTTGCCACAGATTTTCATTCTTCTTCTACAGCAATTTATAAACCTCTTCAAGCTTCAATTTGACAAAGGCTTTTTTCATATAAAATGTGACAGACAAAAATGTACTCGCTAGATTGATGCCGTATTTCTAGGGGATAGGATTTACTTTATACGGTGCCATATGGAGGCGCCATATGTTGGCACATGGAGCCTCTACAAGACTCAGTGTGGTTTCTCACAGATAAGATAAGTCAGCAGATGTTTCTGCCCATTGTTCCACTGCAAGAAAACTCATGTTGTGGGTCTAAAAGGATGTGCATTACAGATGAGCAAATCAATTCTAAATTAAGTGGATTAATTACAAATTTCTCAGAAAAATACCTGCCAAACGAATGCAAAGTTTTGGTGATTTGCTTCAGGTGAATCGCACAAAAATGGTATCCAGCATCATTTTTATTATGAAAATTTTGGGGGGAAACCAAGAGGAAGGAAGAAGATGAAGGATCACATCACATGACACTCAGAGAAAGTGTGTGTTGTGTGTGTGTGTGTGGGGGAGCTTACCCTGATTGGCTCAGAGGCAGACAGCCTGATCAGCCAGGTCCTTCTGCTGAGAAAAACCAGACATCATTCTGTTCTCATTTGTGAAGGTGATAGGTTAAGTTGTGGCTGTGTCTGCTACAAGCCAGGTGCTAGGGACACTATATGGGCAGAAATAGAGATATAATGGGGTAGATTTAGCGTTTTATAGTTTTATAAGAGGAACATTAGCACAGTGAGTGAGGGACTGGTCGCTGTCTCAGTTGTTTTATACAGCTTGCTAGCAAGGTCTGTATTACAGAATCCTGCATTTATCTGTATGAACAACCATCCAGTTTTTTGTTGTTGTATATTACTGCATGATACCATTCAGTGTTATAGCAAAAGCATTTTAATGCAATAACACAAAACACAATTATTATACTCATGTTAATAAATGTATTGTATATTTGTGCAAGATACTGTCCAGTGTTACAGGAAACACATTGCACTGCAAAAACTGCATTGTTACCATTATAAATTGTCAATACCAGTATGCATTGTGTTTATAGAAGGGGAGGGACATTTAATTGTGCTCTGTCTTTAAGTTATAGAAAATATACGTGCCTTTTTTATAGTACCATTTAATAATATGTGTACCAAACCCATGAATTTTTATTTAGAGGCCTCATAAAAAATGTCTGGTAAGTAGAAGAGTGGAAAACAAAAGACCTATGCTTCATCATCCAAGATGGGTAATAGTTAGAGATGAGCGAGTAGTGAAATATTCGAAAGTTCGAAATTCGATTCGAATAGACCGCGAAATTCGACTATTCGACCGACTATCGAATCCCATTATAGTCTATGGGAAAAAAATGCTCGCCACTTGGAAATCTCAATTCGACCACTTGGAGGTCACCAAGTCCACCCTGAATCCTCAGAAAAGGATGCCAACACTGCTGGAATGCAACTGGGACAGCAGGGGAAGCATGTCTGGGTGCATATAACGCGCCCAAGTCGCACTATTACGCCACTATCACAGCCTCTCAACAATACACTCCAAAGACAATATAACCTCTCTGTAAAGTGAGACCATACAAGGAAACCTTCTTTCCTCTACATTGCCAGGGACCCCAAGCCAAACTAGACAAAAAAGAAGATGAAATTCTGCACCCCTTAAAATCACGTTGCCTATGACAACCACAGATGGCATAGGCAAAGGGGAAAGCAAATAGACCCCACCCCTAATTGTCATTGTGTGTGTGTGTGTGAGATGTGGTCAGACATGTCTTCTTTAAAATGTAAAAACAACTCAAACCACATGCAGAAGCCTTAAAATGCCCAAATTGTTGGCGCTTGAGATGTCAGTGACCCGACCTGGCCCAGTGTCATGTCTAGCAGGTAAAGCAGTGGGGATGTTGAGGGATGCGTAGGACCGCAAAACATAAAGAGAATGTTGAAACAAAAAAGAAAAATTATTTGTGGAGGAGGTTAATCTAATCAAGAAGGAACACTTCCTTCAGAGAATAGAAAAAACTGGGGGCGCCTGCTAAGGGGGGGAAAAAGGCAACAAAAAAGGGCAACAGAAAAGGTATAAATAAGATACACTGTAGTGGGATCAAATGGTTAGTAATAATAAGTAGTAATAATAAGTAGTAGGAGACGGCTGCTACATTTGTAGTGTTGGATAAAGACCCAAACACTAAATAATGGATATCAATATGTATAAGTAGGAGAACTAGATGGTGTCTCCCCCTAAGTGGGAGACACCATCTAGTTCTCCTACTTATACATATTGGTAGGACCGCAAAAGGCAGGAAGAGGCCGTGGGCTGGCCAGAGGCTCATGGAAAATTTTGTGGAGGCCCAAGAGGTGAGACCTGTTAAAAATTTGTTTAGGCCCAAGAGGTGAGACCTTGATAAAATTTTGTGGAGGCCCAAGAGGTGAGACCTTGATAAAATTTTGTGGAGGCCCAAGAGGTGAGACCTGTTAAAAATTTTGTGGAGGCCCAAGAGGTGAGACCTTGATAAAATTTTGTGGAGGCCCAAGAGGTGAGACCTGTTAAAAATTTTGTGGAGGCCCAAGAGGTGAGACCTTGATAAAATTATGTGGAGGCCCAAGAGGTGAGACCTGATAAAAATTTGTGGAGGCCCAAGAGGTGAGACCTTGATAAAATTTTGTGGAGGCCCAAGAGGTGAGACCTGTTAAAAATTTTGTGGAGGCCCAAGAGGTGAGACCTTGATAAAATTTTGTGGAGGCACAAGAGTGAGACCTGATAAATTTTGGGAGCCCAAGAGGTGAGCTCTTAAACATTTTGTGGAGGCCCAAGAGGTGAGACCTCTTAAAAATTTTGTTGGAGGCCCAAGAGGTGAGACCTGTTGATAAAATTTTGTGGAGGCCCAAGAGGTGAGACCTTGATAAAATTATGTGGAGCCCAAGAGGTGAGACCTGTTAAAAATTTTGTGGAGCCCAAGAGGTGAGACCTTGATAAAAATTTGTGGAGGCCCAAGAGGTGAGACCTTGATAAAAATTTTGTGGAGGCCCAAGAGGTGAGACCTGTTAAAAATTTTGTGGAGGCCCAAGAGGTGAGACCTTGATAAAATTTTTGTGGAGGCCCAGAGGTGAGACCTTGATAAAATTTTGTGGAGGCCCAAGAGGTGAGGACCTTGATAAAATTTTGTGGAGGCCCAAGAGGTGAGACTCTTAAACATTTTTGGAGGCCAAGAGGTGAGACCTCTTAAACATTTTGTGGGCAGGCCCAAGAGGTGAGACCTTCTTAAACATTTTGTGGAGGCCCAAGAGGTGAGACCTCTTAAACATTTTGTGGAGGCCCAAGAGGTGAGACCTTGATAAAATTTTGTGGAGGCCCAAGAGGTGAGAACCTCTTAACATTTTGTGGAAGGCCCAAGAGGTGAGACCTCTTAAAACATTTTGTGGAGGCCAAGAGGTGAGACCTTGATAAAATTTTGTGGAGGCCCAAGAGGTGAGACCTCTTAAACATTTTGTGGAGGCCCAAGAGGTGAGACCTCTTAAACATTTTGTGGAGGCCCAAGAGGTGAGACCTCTTAAACATTTTGTGGAGGCCCAAGAGGTGAGACCTCTTAAAAATTATGTGGAGGCCCAAGAGGTGACATCTCTTAAACATTTTGTGGAGGCCCAAGAGGTGAGATCTCTTAAACATTTTGTGGAGGCCCAAGAGGTGAGACGTATTAAAAATTATGTGGAGGCCCAAGAGGTGAGACGTCGTTAAAAATGATGTGGAGGCCCAAGAGGTGAGACGTGTTAAAAATTATGGTGGAGGCCCAAGAGGTGAGACGTGTTAAAAATTATGTGGAGGCCCAAGAGGTGAGACCTGTTAAAAATTATGTGGAGGCCCAAGAGGTGAGACCTGTTAAAAAATTATGTGGAGGCCCAAGAGGTGAGACCTGTTAAAAATTATGTGGAGGCCCAAGAGGTGAGACCTGTTAAACATTTTGTGGAGGCCCCAAGAGGTGAGACCTGTTAAACATTTTTGTGGGGCCAAGAGGTGAGACCTCTTAAAAATTATGTGGAGGCCCAAGAGGTGAGACCTCTTAAAAATTATGTGGAGGCCCAAGAGGTGAGACCTCTTAAACATTTTGTGGAGGCCCAAGAGGTGAGACGTATTAAAAATTATGTGGAGGCCCAAGAGGTGAGACGTGTTAAAAATTATGTGGAGGCCAAGAGGTGAGACCTCTTAAAAATTATGTGGAGGCCAAGAGGTGAGACCTCTTAAACATTTTGTGCAGGCCCAAGAGGTGAGACCTCTTAAAAATTATGTGGAGGCCAAGAGGTGAACGTGTTAAAAATTATGTGGAGGCCCAAGAGGTGAGACGTGTTACCAATTATGTGGAGGCCCAAGAGGTGAGACCTGTTTAAAAATTATGTGGAGGCCCAAGAGGTGAGACCTGTTAAAATTATGTGGAGGCCCAAGAGGTGAGACCTGTTAAACATTTTGTGGAGGCCCAAGAGGTGAGACCTGTTAAACATTTTGTGGAGGCCCAAGAGGTGAGACTCTAAAAATTATGTGGAGGCCCAGAGGTGGAGACCTCTTAAAAATTATGTGGAGGCCCAAGAGGTGAGACTCTTAAACATTTTGTGGAGGCCCAAGAGGTGAGACCTCTTAAAAATTATGTGGAGGCCCAAGAGGTGAGACCTCTTAAACATTTTGTGGAGCCCAAGAGGTGAGACGTATTAAAAATTATGTGGAGGCCCAAGAGGTGAGACGTGTTAAAATTATGTGGAGCCCAAGAGGTGAGACCTCTTAAACATTTTGTGCAAGCCCAAGAGGTGAGACCTCTTAAAAATTATGTGGAGGCCCAAGAGGTGAGACCTCTTAAACATTTTGTGCAGGCCCAAGAGGTGAGACCTGTTAAACATTTTGTGGAGGCCCAAGAGGTGAGACGTTGTTAAAAATTATGTGGAGGCCCAAGAGGTGAGACGTGTTAAAAATTATGTGGAGGCCCAAGAGGTGAGACGTGTTAAAAATTATGTGGAGGCCCAAGAGGTGAGACCTGTTAAACATTTTGTGGAGGCCCAAGAGGTGAGACCTGTTAAACATTTTGTGGAGGCCCAAGAGGTGAGACCTATTAAACATTTTGTGGAGGCCCAAGAGGTGAGACCTCTTAAAAATTTTGTGGAGGCCCAAGAGGTGACACCTCTTAAACATTTTGTGGAGGCCCAAGAGGTGAGACCTGTTAAACATTTTGTGGAGGCCCAAGAGGTGAGACCTATTAAACATTTTGTGGAGGCCCAAGAGGTGAGACCTCTTAAAAATTTTGTGGAGGCCCAAGAGGTGACACCTCTTAAACATTTTGTGGAGGCCCAAGAGGTGAGACCTCTTAAAAATTATGTGGAGGCCCAAGAGGTGACACCTCTTAAACATTTTGTGGAGGCCCAAGAGGTGAGCCATAAATATATAAATTTTTCTTATTTACGGAGCAATTCTACGGCGGTTAAGGAGGAGGAGGTGGAGGAGGAAATGGCACTTCATACAGATGGCACTTCACTTTTGGCTGCTTTCCACTGTTGGAGAAGCAAAGTCCGGGTCAATCCACTTGCTGTTCATTTTGATTAGCGTAAGCCTGTCGGCACTGTCGGTTGACAGGCGGCTGCGCTTATCGGTTATAATGCCCCCGGCTGCGCTGAACACCCTTTCTGATAGCACGCTGGCGGCAGGGCAGGCAAGCACCTCCAAGGCGTACAGGGACAGTTCCAGCCACGTGTCCAACTTGGAGACCCAGTAAGTGTAGGACGCCGAGGGATCGGGAGGACAGGGTTACGGTCTGCCAGGTACTCCCGCAACATCCGCCGATACTTGTCCCTCCTGCTGATAGCGGGCCCCGCAGTGATGGAAGTTGCACGAGGGGGTGCCATGAACGTGTCCCACACCTTGGAGAGTGTTCCCCTGGTGGCTGTGGGGCCTGATAGATGTTGTGGGACTCTGGGAGACCCTCTCCTCTCTGCCGCCAGCGATGGTGGGTGGGAAAATCTCCATCATGTTCTGCACGAGTTCCCTCTGGTATTCCAGCAATCGATTTGTCCTCTCCTCTACCGGAATAAAGAGGAGACGTTATCTTTATACCGGGGGTCCAGGAGTGCGAAGACCCAGTACAGTTTGTTCTCCACTATCCGGACAACACGTGTGTCCCGGGAAAAGCAGCCCAGCATGAAGTCAGCCATGTGTGCCAGACTCTGAATAGGCATGACCTCACTGCCCCCACCAGAAGGATCACTTGCCATTTCCTCCTCTTCCTCTTCCGCCTCCTCTCCGCCCCATCCGCGCTGAACCAATGGGACGCACACAGCCTGACTGCTACCCTCGCCGCCAGCATCCTCCTCCTCTTCCACAGCCACCTCCACGTCGTCCTCCTCCTCCTCATCCTCATTCTCCTGCAACTGCCACCGTGAAGCAGACAAAAGTGTGGTCTGACTGTGTAGCTCCGTTGCGTCTCCTCCTACCCCCGTCTCCTCTGCGTGCAATGCGTTCTCCCTTATTGCGATGAGGGATTCTTTAAGGACGCATAGGAGCGGGATGGTTACGCTCACTATAGCGTCCTCGCTGCTGACCTTCTTGGTGGACTCCTCAAAGATACGCAGTACATCGCATATGTCTGCCATCCATGGCCACTCGTGGTTGGCAAACTGAGGGAGCTGAGTTGGAGGCACGCGTGGATTCATAATCTGGTACTCCATCAATGCTCTCTGCTGCTCACACACCCTGGCCAACATGGAATAGGTGGAATTCCAGCGAGTCGGCAGGTCGCACAACAGCCGATGTTCAGGCAAATGGAGGCGTTGCTGGAGTTTTTTTAAGCTAGCAGCAGCTACAGTTGACTTCCGAAAGTGAGCGCACAAGCGCCGCACTTTCACCAGTAGCTCTGCCAGGTTGGGGTAAGTCTTTAGAAATTTTTGGACTACCAGATTAAAAACGTGGGCCAGGCATGGTACGTGATTGAGTTCGGCAAGCTCCAGAGCCGCCACCAGGTTACGGCCGTTATCGCACACGACCATGCCTGGTCCTAGCTGCAGCGGCGACAGCCACATCTCCGTCTGCTGCAATATGGCGTCCCTCACCTCTGGGGCGCTGTGCTTCCTGTCGCCCAAGCTGATGAGCTTAAGCACCGCCTGCTGACGTCTCCCCGCGCCAGTGCTGCAACGCTTCCAGCTAGCGGCTGAGGGCGATGTTAAGGCAGAGGAGGAGGAGGAGGAGGAGGAGGAGGAGGGGGGTTTATCAGAACCCATGCTGGCAATCTTGGGCGGGGGTGGTAGGTAGGCCGTCTCTGTTTGCGACCCCGTCCCCGCTTCCACTACATTCACCCAGTGTGCCGTCAAAGAGATGTATCGTCCCTGGCCGCAAGCGCTTGTCCACGAGTCGGTGGTCAAGTGGACCTTTGCGCTGACTGCGTACCTCAGGGCCCGCCTGATGTTACGCGACACGTGCTGGTGCAGGGCGGGGACGGCACTCCGGGAAAAGTAGTGGCGGCTGGGGACGGAATAGCGAGGTGCGGCAGCCGCCATCAGGTCGCGGAAGGCCTGCGTCTCCACAAGCCTAAACGGCAACATCTCCAGGGCCAGCAGTTTGGAGATGTGGCAGTTTAAGGCTTGGGCTTGGGGGTGACTCGAGGCGTACTTCCGCCTGCGGTCGAACGCCTGCGAGATGGACAGTTGTTGGGACGAGGAGTGTGAAGGTGCAGGCGAAAAGGCGGGGGAAGGGGAGGCTGAAGGAGAA